>NW_023590969.1:491582-690477 GCF_014843425.1 Jatropha curcas
AAAGAGGAGAGAATTAATATTCATGACGTGGCCCTTGATTAATGTATAGTGTGGGGTTTTATGATTAATAAAATAAATGAAAAATTTAATTAAAAAAAAATATTCCTTTGGTAATTTTGGTTCTCCTCAAAATTGGGGGGTGTCCTAATTTTCGATTTACCACTTCATTTATTGTCTCTTATATTTTGATACTATTAGGTTCTTAAATACTTTCATGAATTATATATTATATAAAATAATATTAAAATAATATTTTATTGTTTTTTTTAAAAAAAAATTGTGTTATTATATCATAGTTAATTAATTGAAAATTAATTAAATGTATGATTGATTGGCTTATACCAAATAACCTAGCTATCAATCTGTCACTTGTTAATTATTAGTATGGTTGACAATTCACTCAATCTTTAATTTTTAATAATTAACGTTAACTGTTAAAAGAAAAAAAATTATATAAAAATAGAATGTATTTTCAAACAAATTTAAAGGTCAAACGTTTGAAATATGAAATTTTCACTATTAAGAAGAGTTTATTTGAATACTAATCTATTATTGAAAAGATTTTTTCTCAATATAATTCTAATTTAAGCATGGAGACACGTGTGTGGATCTTATCTTTTTGGATAAATATGAAAACAGAGTTCAAAAAAAAAAAAAAAAAAAAAAAGATAATGAGAGGGACTCGTGTTTTAAAAAATCTGTACAGTGGGTCTAATACAATAATATCGGACATTCTTAAAAATTATCATTAGTTGTTCCTGAATCTATATATATTTAATTTGTGTCACGTGCTATAATAGCAGCTTAAATTCTAGAACCTGTGTATATATAATATATATATCATATATATATATATAATATAATATATAGTATATATATATATTATAGTGCTTCTTGTTAGACCACTAACAAAAAAAAATCGCCGATTTGCGATCGATTTTTGCGATCGCCTAAAAATTCGGTCGCAATTTTGCGACCAGAATTCGACCCATAGACAAACAGTCTCTAATTGTAGCACTAAAAATAGTTTGTTTTTCAGTTTGCGACTAGTATACTACCGATTTGCGACTACATTTTTTCCGTCGCAAAATTGCGCGCTTCAAAATTAGGAATAAGTTCTAAGACCGATTTGCGACTGATTTGCGACCGACAAATTGAGTCGCAAATCGGTCGCAATTTTATTGCGAAGTAAAACGACGTCGCCGAGTTAAAAAATTGCGACCAATATTAATGACATTTGCGACCGACCAGTCGGTCGCAAATATTAGGGCTTTAAATGCCAGACGCCCTCCTTCTTCTTTCTTTTTCCTTCTTCTTTCTTTTTCCTTCTTCTTTCTTCTCCTCCTCCTCTCCCTCCTCTCCTCTCCTCCATTCGCAGCGCCGCTCCAGTCCTTCTTGACGCCGTTCCAGCCCGCCTGACGCCGCCATCTCTGCTCCATTGCAACTCCGGTCACTCCATTGCTATTTGGACACAAGTTGAGGTAAGTCTTGCAATTTTTTTTTCGATTTTTTTTAGGGCACTAAATTAGGGGCGAATTATTAAATATCTACCACTGCCCATATAATTTTTTAGGGCAAAATATTAGAGCGCCCAACTGCACGCCATGTTTTAGAGATGCCCAGTTGAATTGAACAAAAATACCTCAACAAAACCCTTTCATCTCTTCTCTTCGTTGTATTATCCTATCCTCTTCTCAGATTCAGCTGCATTCATCGGGTGAAGATTCACAAGTGATTACAATTTGATTTAATTTTTTCATTATTAAAAGTTGATTGACATCTCCTTGTTAATCATTCTGTAATTGTTATTTTTTATCTTTGTTTTTTTTATTTTTAATTATCATGCCTTATTTGATTGAGACACTCTTATTCATCTTTCTCTTTACACGTTAAGGAGACCATAAATGGTACATAGGCAAACTGTTTGTTGTGATTTTTTTTCTTATATCAAGTTTAATTGTGCAACAGGTCTTTGCCACTGCTCAAAAGGAGTGCGTGGATTCTTTCTTTTCACAGGTTTGAGTCTTATTTTTAAGTTTGCATTATTGAGTTGCAAAAGCTCATGCATTGCCAGTTTCTCAATATCTCATTAAACATATTTTGAATATAATGCTCAATCATGTAGCTTTGCTATCTTAATGCAAATTTCTACAATATTCCATAATGCTGAGTGACACTTGTAGTTCTCTTCCTTTTGCACTTTTCTACCCTGTAAGACAAAAAAAGATTACTGCTATCTTTATTATTTACCGTTTCCACTTTGCTGCAGAATTCTTTTATAAGCTATGACACTCTGAACAAACTTGGAATTTCCCAGCCTGTCCAGTTCTTGCAGGTATTTTATTGAGTTCATGTTGATTGAGTTCATGTTTGAATTTTTTTTTTTTTTTTTTTTGAAATTTGGAATAATTTTTCCTGCTCCTAGGATGCATAGCAATTGGTTTTAAGCATTTCGATTGACTTTATTGACTACTTGAGAATGCTTCTGTCTGATCAAAATTGTGAACCTGCACTCCAATTTAGTCCAGGTATCCTGAAGGTATACCTTTAGTTACTGCATTTGCTCACCCTTCCTTCACTGAGATGTTAGATGCTGCTATTGAGGATGCTATTGAGCGTGGTAGCTGATAAAAGAAATAATGAAATGATCAATTTTTTATTCTTTTGTTTGTGCTTTTTTTTATCTTGCAAAATAACATCATAATTGCTTGTATGCCTTATTTTTAATTTGATAGATTTTATTCAATGTTGATAAAATTGTTTAGTGATTTTTTTGAACAAATGTATAGTGTCTGAATTCTGAAGACAAAGAATTATCAAAGAATTATTACCTTTTATTTGTGGTTAATACCAGGAGTTTATACTGGTGTTTTATATGTAATAGTTTTTCGTATAAATGGGCATTTTTGAAGTTTTATACTGAAAGTTTTGTAACGTTCCTTTTATCAACATTGAAGTTTTTAAGTGTAGCTTCCTATGGACGTATTTAGAAGGGTTTGAAAAAGGAAATTTCATTTTCTTTATTTCTCTGAAGAAGTTAACCACTTATAGTTGTTTGGTAACTTAGATTTTAGTTATTTTTCTTAACTCTTTTATTTGTTGAGATACTTACTGTGGAGTATTTTTGCCAATCACTACTAGCCTGGTACATTCTATTTGCTAAAGCATGTATGCTGACTTTTGCCTTTTTGCAGTCTTTCCTAAATTTGCAGCTGTACATTCTATTTTTTTTTTTTTTAATTTTTTTAATTTTGCGACCGATTTGCGACCGATTAGCGACCAAAAATAAAAATTTTAAATTTACAATTTGCGACCGAATTACAATTTGCGACCGAATTGTGACAGAATTTTCTGTGACCAATTTGCGACCGACGAAAAAATCGGTCGCAAAACATTTTGCGACGAGCATATTTGCGACCGAAAAATATCGATCGCACATCGGTCGCTAATTGAATTTAGCGACCGATTTTTTGGCATTTTGTCGGTCGCAAAATGCCGTTTTTTTTATAGTGACATAACCGACAAGGCCAAATTAAATATGCTAAACTGAGTTTATGCCCTATGATCAAAAGCATGTCGGCACTCTTATTCTTTGATTATGTTTACGATATTGTACCTATTCAAACTATAAATCCGGTATAGTATGCAAGAAAAACTAACTAATTATAACCCGTTAATTAATGATTAAAAATATATACACAAACTCACAAAACAGGGTTATTCCGAGTAAAAATGACTCAAGTCATACGAGTGTTTGATTCTTTTAAAAAGAGAAAATTCCCGCTGTAATAAGCATTTTTTCTTACGAGTCTAAGATGGCGCGAGCAAAAATAGTTTTAGCCTTCCGTACAATTAGCGTTTTTTCCTTATCCATTTCGGACATTATTTCCCACGAAACCTTCCGTAGTTGCCTCACAATCAATCCATATTCTTGAGTTATGTTTTCTTTCAGGACATAGATATTTAAAATCTAATCCTAAACATTAATTCATAACATCAATTATGTTTTCTTTCAGGACATGATATTATAAATCTCTCAATTATAAATCTCTCATAATTATTTTTACTAATTTTTTCTTTTTTAATTTTTTTTCTTTCATTGCAACATCATGTATGACATAACTTAAGGCCCATCTTTTTAATGCCATCAGTTTTAAGTTTCAACATATTATCAAAACAATCTATTAGACCTAACCGTGATCTGATTTACCATAGAATTACCACATCTTAAAATCCACTCATAAACTAAACCAATGGAAATATGAATTTTTTTAAAATTTCTTTTTTTTTTTTTCCTATTGCATGATCAAGAACACCCTCAGATTCAATAAAAAATCATAGGGACTCAGGCCTTCTCATAACGGTGAAAATAAGCAAGAAGACGTGAATTTCATTTAACAGATTTTACAAGAAAGCGTTTCTTTGGAATAACACCATTACAAATGACGCAGATCCAACATGCTCTAAACATCCTTCGCTACATCTCGACTCCACTTCGCTACATCTCGACTCCACGAATTAAGATACTTAAAATGGAGTTACAAGTGGAGCACATAAATTTCCTGAATTTTGAATTATAATCATCTGAACATACAGAAGAGACCAAATATGGAACCTCTTTTAAGTTACCACCTCCGGTAAGTCATCTCGCCTGAAAACATAATTTTCCCGCAATGACAACCAGGTGCACGTGAAGATATTAATTTTATCAAACGAAAAGAGGGGCAAGAAACAAAGTAATAATAAATTGTGCAAATCAGGTACAGAGATGGGATGGAGACTGGAGGAACTCGGCTTTACCCCACTCGAGGAGAAAATAATGATGGTTAATGTGGTAGCCCAACTAAGCAAAATGGTGGCACAACAAATCTCTGGTTAATTTATTTATCTAAGTGCGGAGTGGACCTGTCACAGGATCACGACCAGAGGATCACGACCAGAATTGGCATTTCCTTTTGTTTCAAAGGAGAGGTTTGCAAACTGGGATTCAAGGTCCCTGCTTGTTAGTTCGGCGATGGCTGGAAGATGGTTCTTGCTGCTGTTGCTTGGCTGTTTGCTGGTTGCTGCTGATACAAGGCCCGTAGTCTCTCCCAATCTCCCTCTCCAAGACTTCATGCTCCACTGAAAGCACCCTCAAAAGGTTGAGCATCCGTTATATAATTCAAAAATCAAAAAGATAAACACATACATACACAATGTGGAAACATGTTCTTTTTTTGGGTCGGGCACAAGCCTGACCTAACCGAGCACTACAAACAACATACGTAACATATTAGTTTTTCATTCTTCCAGTAGGCCAGGTAGGTCAGGCCCTAACATATTCAAATCACAAGCCCAGCTGACCTAATAGTTGCAGGCCTAGGTTGGTTCGGGCCAGGAGACAAAAACCCTTGCCTCAGCCTGACCTTTTCTCAGGCCAGACCAGAGATACACTTTCTCAGTTTTGCGAACAGATCCAACAAGGTAGCTAAATGATTTTCTCCTGACTGTATTAGCCATTTTCATTTTGATGTCTTCCTACATCATCTCTGTACCTAAAATTTTCAGGAAAAAAGCAATTCATCCGAAGAGAAAGCTTTCAGAAAGCAGAAAATAAGTCTAGCACTCAACAAGGTGACCAGCACAAGTGGACACAAGATTAGTTTTCTGGATAATTTAATGATTTATTCAGTACTTCAGTAGTTTACTAGATTAGTTCCAGGCTGCAACAAAGAAAAATCATAATATTAGTTTCTTTCAGTAATGTCAGCCAACATAATTTCAGTAATGTCAGCCAACATAAGGATAACAAGTGTTGCAATATGTCTCTCTGTCCGCATCCCATCCCATCACACCATTTCTTCTCCTCAGTCTCCTAATAGACTGCAGAACTTAATGTGAACATATGCATGTACATGCATAAACTCAAGTACAGCATATATGTGAAAATTTAAAAAGCATTCAGAGACAAAAAGAAAAAGACTTTTGCTTTTCAATCTGAAGAGGCAATGAAACTTCCTCTCAATAAGTCAAACAAGGAAAACTAAACCGCACTCTACCAGACATGGTTCACTCTTGCATAAAAAGTCTTTCAAGCTAAATATTGCAAGGCTCAACTCAGCTGCATAGAAGCTGGAAACTGTTTTTCCAGAAGAAATTTCCTTTGACAATTAGTATATGACATTTAAGCCAAGACCCCATCTTCAACAACCATTCTATCCCTTACTACTTAAGATAAAGCAAAAAACTGGCAATATCATCTGGCTAATACTAAGGCAGAATCATTAGCAAAAAGAATCTGGCTAATACTAAGGCAGAATCATTAGCAAAAAGAAGAAAAAGGCAAAAGCCTTCCACAATTTGCAACATTCTCTAAAAAGAAATTCTACAAAGAACATCAACAAAATGGAAGTTTCAATATTTCTCTCGCACAGGGCAAATCTTCTATTACACGCCAGTGATCAGTTGGTAAAATTTTAAGCAAGATCGCACTGCCTTGAAGGTCTACCAAATCATTTACCTAGTAATTCCCAAACTGCTTCTATGCATAAAGTTCTTATATGCTCGAAAATGCATTCCTCAACGTTCTCTCTTCAAAGGAATACTCCGCATAAAAGCACATTAAGCTCTCCAAATTTTATTTTGATCTATTGAACCCTTGAATGTTCATTTTTGTATTCATTGAACTCAATTTGCCAAAGAGCTTGGATACTTTGATACTTTGATTATATATGGATAAAAATGAAGAGAGAGAAAAAGGAGGGTTGAATTGTATGTTGAGAGATGAAAGTGGTGAAAATGGAGAGAAATATGTATACTGAATATAATTTATTATGTTATTTTGAAAAAATTAGATATAGATTATGATGCAGTGGGATTTTATGGAGTGATATGTCAAAATTTGCATACATTTGCATCTATTTATATAGACAGATTGTGTTTAATAGATATAGAAACAAAATTCAAGAATTCAATGGGTCAAATAAAAATTGAAGGACTCAATAGGTTTTTTGGTAGCATATTCTGCATGTAAAAATTGAAAGGACTCGAATAGGGTTATTTTGGTAGCATACTTCTGCATGAATTAGCCACCCCTCCAGCTGAAATAAATAACTAGGAATGTAGCTCATGCGCACATAAGGGACAAATCTTATATCCTCTTGTTCAAAATCTTTCCCCAACTTGCCCTTGTGGATTTTATCACAGTTATGTTGCAATGTCTTGTCTGGTTGGCGGGTTTGGCATAATCGATTTTTTTTTTTTTTTATTTTTTTTTTTTTTTTTTGTTTTGATATCGGGGTGGATAATGATAGTGATAAAGACATAACAAAATATCAAGGGTATTTTTGGCTATCAGCATCAGGCAATGAAGGTCTTTTGGCAAAATTTGTAAATGACATTACCAAAACATGACACCATAATTCTAACCAAAGATCTTGTCATAATGACATTACTATTTGAGGGAAACACAATTGAGAAACCAAGCCAGCCATGAAGGTAAAAATAAAACAATATTTTTAACACCTCAACCTGAAGAAATTGAGAGCCAAAACTTACAGTATTTGATAAGCTGCTCCTGAGCTATGCTTTCTAAACGTTGCTTAAGGGCTTTATTCTCCATGCTCAAAATAAGATTCTGCTGGTTGAGAAATTCAACCTCAGCTGAAACTTCAGATCCTTCTGCCTGCAAAGTAGGAGATATAAAATTACTCTTTAAACAATGCCTATTATATACTCTTTCAATTAACTATAAAATTATATAGTTAAACTTCTGCAGGTTACTGATACTTTACCTGTAAGGCTTGTACATTCCTTTCCAGCTCAGCTATGTACTGAAGTTTCCGGACACGAGAACGTTGAGCAAATTGCCTACATTAGATAATATTCGAGTTTTACTATCCTATATATATTATGTAACAAGTTTCCGGACACGAGAACGTTGAGCAAATTGCCTACATTAGATAATATTCGAGTTTTACTATCCTATATATATTATGTAACTTATCAACTCATTCCAGAGGAAGCAAAACTTTTCAACTTCACATATTTGTGTACTATGCTTTCTTACACAATAAATTTTTTAAAGTAAAAACCAAACATGCATAAACTTATAAAACCACAAAATCAAATATAGCCCTGATTCTCAAAAGAGATTGAACAGAACATAAACCAGGCCATAGCACAAGCCAAAAAACCTGAGTTCGACATATATACCGACATTAGAGGAAGAATAATGGAAATTATTAGCTAGGATTGGAGTTGGTACTCGCGCTCTTTCATGCTGGTTGGTCGCACTTTAAGGACCAGCAGGTTATCTGAGATAAGAAGCGAACCAATAGTTTATGCCGAATAACTACTTGTTTTCATGTTTCATTCCTTTGAAATTTATTCTTTCAGCACTAGAGCAATTAAATTCTGCATGCCATAACAAAATCAATATATTGACATTCTATCCATGGTTCTCTTCCACATAGCTCAAACATTATCATCATATTGGAAAAGAAAATAGGGGCGGTAAAGAGGACATGAGTTCAATCTAACCCCCAACTCTCAAGCAGATCCCTTCTTACTCTTCTTAATTCATACGATCATGTCATCAAATGTAAGACTACAGACAAATGATGTCATAAAACGGCAAAATGATAATAAGCTTAAAAAAGTAGAAATCATATATCCTGATCATAAAGGTAAACAGTTATGAGCACAAACAAGTAGAAATCATATGCAACTCCCAACCACAAACTCATAAATCTTTCCAATTAGCTCATTCCTAGGCCCCTTCGCTATTATTTTTGTTTTTGGTTTTGTTCTTTTTTTTTTTTTTTTTTGGTTCCTCTAGGCCCCTTGCGCTATATTTTGGTTTTTTGTTTTTGTTTTTTTTTTTTTTTTTTGGTATCTCAAAAATATAAAAGAAGGACTGATTAATAGAAGTCATTTATTTTTAACGATTTGGTGCTCACCAAAACAGAAAAGATGGTCATCATCAAACAAGAAAACCATTAAAAGTAGTTTTTTTTTTTTTTTTTTTTTTTGGTTCTCAAATATAAAAGAAAGACTGATTATTAAAGTCATTTTATTTTTACGATTTGGTGTCTCAAAACAGAAAAATGGGTCATCACAACAAAGAAAACCATTAAAAGTAGTTTTTCCGTGTTTTATCAGGTTGATTTCCAAGAAACCAACTTTTGAGTTAGAAAACAGAAACCAAAAACCAGAAATAGAAAGGATTCCAAATAGCCCCCACTCTCCCCTTATCTCTTTTACCTTCACAAATGTGACTAGTTGCTTCCACAAAAGTTCAAAATTTTCTACTCAACTATGATGATTGACACTGAATTGCTGACTTGCTTCCAATTACTTTATCTTTTATCTGCTAACTGCTATCATGATAGTTTAATCCATTGTATTAAAA
This sequence comes from Jatropha curcas, assembly GCF_014843425.1. The sequence continues at coordinate 500,974 of NW_023590969.1, forward strand.
AAACTCCAACTTCAGAAGACTCATGCCTTGCCTTATGGGGGGGGGGGGCCGAGAGATCCCAAACACTATGCTTTCAATTTCGAAATCATTGCTCATCACACAGATTAAAGCTGACAAGTCTACAACAATGCTCTGCGTCAAGCATCCTTGGACAATAAATAGGAGAAGAAACCAAAGGCAGAAACCATGCGGTTTAATCCATGAAGTATATAAAAGCAATATCAAAGCTAACCACGATTAGAGAAAAATAAGAAAAACTAATTTTATAAAGTACTTACTGTTTAGCACGTTTTGTATCAGTCTCCGATGCTGAAGACTTGGCATGAGAAGCGTCCTTTTTTTCAGATGAAGTTTTTGAATCATGAGGAAAAGAATCAGCTGAATCTTGTTTTTCATTCACTGAAGATTGGAACCCATCTGATTCCTGTTGAACACATGATGATCCCATCTGTGAAACAGCATTCTCCCTTGCAGAAGGAAGCCCACTGAGACGTGTAGCAGAATTCAAAGATGAATCCCGAGCCCTATTTTTCTGTTTTGTCATGTTCACATCAGCATAAATAGAGGTTTGTCGAGCATCTTTGTGATAATCAAAGTCTTGAGATCCCCAAGAAGGTATTGACATAATATTTTTCTGTCTATACTCATCTTGTGCTGCATACTCTATGTTAGAAGCATTAGCTACATCTATATATGCAAAGGAGTCACTGGAGGAACGCCTATGACCACCTCTACGAACAGGTGTCTCAGGCTCATTAAGGAGATCATCAAGCCAAGAAGGTTGCTCCTCCATGAGAAATGTCTCAGAGGACGTTCGTTGGTGATGAGCATTTCCCTCTCTAGGCCTTTGAACAGCTTTTGATCCAACTACACTATTAGGTACATAGTCAGCATATGATGGAGTAACACTAGGAAATGGAATCCTTGGAGGAAGTAAAGCATGCTTTCCAGAATACATCAAATTTCTAACGTTTGACGACCCCTTAGAATTTGCCATAGCCAAATAAGCACCAGTCCCTGTCAAAGAAAATCATTAAAAAAATTGATTGACAACAGAAAAGAGGTTGATTGAGAAAATGAGGCATATATATTTTTCAAACCAAAAATAAAGAGGAGCCTCACTGGGAGCAATTCACAAAGGATATACAATCAAAAATAATATACACATATATACATATGATCAAATTAAAAAAAAAATAATAAAAAAAAAAGAGAGAGAAAAAAGGCAACTATTTACAATATACACAGTTAAGTTCTGAAAATCATTCCACCATAATATCATCAACAAATCAACACAGAAGAGCATGACATTGATCACCTAAATTTCTTCTAGTTATCTCGGTATGTTCAGGGTAGAAATGTGAGCAATAACATGCCAAATCGATTCCTACAAAAAGAAAGCATATGCAGAACGTATTTAGCATATAAGCTCTAAATTTGGTTATGAAAATAGGATACCAGTAACTGCTATGCAATATATATGTTGGCCATGGTGTATGGGATTTTAGTAATCCAACACTAACCTTCTGAATAAAATTAAAAATTATTATTCCTTCAAAGGTTTACATAGTCTAGTTATGACCTTGTTGTTACAGCTGTTACCTTTTGCTTCAGATCTCAAAAGCAAAACATCTGCTGCTTCCCCAATTTTGAACTAATAGATATTACTATTTCACATCATACGCTAAGTTCAAGAAATGAACAAAATACCCAGCTTACTTTTCTAGAGGCACTATGAATAACATTTTTTTTTCTCTGGTGATGGCCTCATAAGGCAGGTTTTCCATTACTCAACCAACAAAACTCAAGACTATTTAGTTCCATCTAAATGAAGTCACAAATGCACATGACAGCAATTTTATGAACATTGCTTTCAGAATCCTTTCCAATTCTAGTTTAGAAATTCGGCGATGATTTACAGTGAAATAAAAGCTGAAGACCGATCAATCCTAAATATTTCAAATTGATCACACCCAGCAGAAATTTGTAATTCTAATCTAACAGTACAAAAGAAAAAAAAAAAGGTAAAGCACATATACTTTCCGGTTCTCACGCACCATAAGCTACTAACCAACCAAGAGAAGAAAGCAAATTCAAGCGAGCAAAAGCTCATATTTATTCAGGTCCAGGGGTAAACAAAAAACAAAAAAAACAAAAATAGAACAAAAGAAAAGAAACCCAGAATTCAAAATGGCAAGTTCTGCTATATCTAAGAAATTTTTGCAGCAACCAAACAAAAGTCTAAGAAATTCAAGCAATCCAAAATCAGATGTAAACCGAGTCACGTAGTGCGTATTATCCATAACAAAACAAGAGATGGATATAAATAGAGAATGAAATTAGTGATTAATTTTATCAAAATATAGCAATGTACGATAAAAGAGCCAACCCCAATTAGAATCTGAGCTCATTTTAACAAATTAGTAGCAGAAACGGAAACAGATTCGTATTTGGAAATCAAAAAACAGAAAGTTATTTGTTTTAGAAAAACGGAGGATTAACAAACAAAAGTTTGTACCTTTTGTGGATTGAAAAATTGAGATCTTGAAATGCAATTGGAAAAGGAGAAGAATCGAATAGATACTTTCTTCTTTCTCTCTCTTTCTTAGGGTTTCTGTTTTTGTTTCCTCTTAACGAAGCCCCTCTCTGTCTGTGTTTTCTCTCTCTTCTCGTTGAAGACTTGGGGTTGAAAAAGGGACTGGATTGAAAAAATTAATTAGAAAAGTAAAAAATCCACCATATACTTTGTTCTTGTGTTATGAAGCTTCCCATTTTGCTTTTTAACAATTTCAACCCCTATAAAGCCCATTATTGCACGTGTGCCCCACTGTTTTATGTAAATTTTTTAAGTACACAAATTATAAATTAAAATATTTAAAAATATTTTCCATAATAATGATTAATAAATGTTCATTTATTTTTATTTCAAGAGAGAGCTTGAATTTTATTTCAATTTGTACTTCTGACCTAAAATCTTAAGATAGTCATTTAGTTTGTACTTTACTTTACAATTATTTGCAATTGTCTTTTAGTCACCTAAATTCATTAATTACATGTAAACTAAACACATAAAACAAAGTATTTTAAATGCACGTTTTAGTAATTATTTTATTCTCCCCATAGTCTATCCTTTTTGTTTTTTTTTTGTTTGTCTCAAAATATAGTCTACTTTATTTTTTTTTCATTACATTTAATCCTTAAATTATCTATTATACCATTTTTAAATTTTATCTTATTTTCATAACCCTCATTAATACTTACTTATTATTCCAATATAATAATCGCTTATGTGTTATTTGAGATGGGCATAATAGAAAAATTATATGAATAAAATTATCCTTTAACCATAATAAATGCTACTTTCTTAATCTGTGAAAATAGAAAGTTGATTATCTTACTGGGAATGAGGGAATATTAATTTTTTTTTTTTTACTTATTTTTATGAGATAAGTAATTAAGTTTATTGCTATTTTGGTTAGATAAAAATAGGTCTAATTTGACTTTCATGCGGATTAAAAAAAAGTATAATTAATATGGTTAAACTATAATTTTTACTTTGATTTTCTTTTTAATATATTTTTATATTTTTTCTAGTTTAAAAATATGAAAAGTTCATGTTTCAATTAGTTATTATTTCAAGATTTAAATTGCTAATAATAGTAACATATTTATTGATAAAAATGCAAGTTAAATAGAGGTATAATAAAAAAATCATAAATATTTTTTTATTTCAAAATAAAAATAGTACTATAATTCGAGATAAATGAAAAAATAAATGTGAGCATCGGATGTGTTAATTTATATATCAATTTCTCAATTCTCATATGTCTAATTAATAAATACTTATTTAACAAATTATTACTTTTTACTATTATTCTGTTCTTTTTCCTCAATCGAAAAACACTTACATCATTATTAGTATCAATTATCGTTATTAAATTTATCGGGCGTAAATCTTCACTCTTCAGTATGAATTTTGATAATAAATTATTTGTATTTCCTCTAAAAAAATTATTTGCATTTGATCAAATTTGAAAGATAAAATTGAGAACAAAATACATGGAAAATTATTTCAAAAACATATTACTAAAATGATTTAAAAATAAAAATAATTTATGATGGCAAGTGGTCCATGCGTAGACTTTTACTTTTGTATTTGCTCCAAAAGGAACCAATAAGGTTTTAGCTAGCTTAGTTGTCATTGAGATTGAGGATTGATTGGATGGTTCTCACGTCTCCAATTAGTGATTCGATTAGAGTCACTAAAATATCTTGATTTCAAGTGAATTGCATTGTAGGAACTAGCTGTATTTCTTTTCTTTTTTTTTTTTTTTTTTTTATATACTAAAATGGATTTAAAAAAAAAAATAATTTATGAATGGAAGTGGTCCCATGAGCCCGTAGACTTTAGACTTTTGTAGTTGCTCCAAAAGGAACCAATACAGGTTTAAGCTAGCTTAGTTGTCATTTGAGATTGAGGATTGATGTGGAATGGTTCTCACGTCTGCAATTATTGATTCGATAAGAGTCACAAAAAATGATCTTGATTTCAAGTGAATTGCAAATTGTAAGGACTAAGCTGTAATTTCTTTTCTTTTTTTTTTTTTTTTTTTTTTTTTTTTTTTTTTTTTTGTTAATTAATGATTTAATTTAATTAAGCACTTCAACAACCATAAGAGATAAATGGTTGTTAATTAAATATATTTTTAGATTTTTATTTTTCATTAAATGATCTATAAATGTGAAATAATTATCTCTTTAATTTATCGCGGAAAAAATATATTTCTTTAATTATGAAAAAGTTACGTTAATTATTTTTATGAAAGTCAGTTTGATATTGTTATTGCTAATAATAGATTTTAATTTTGATAATTTTATTTAATAATTTTTAATTTATTGAAATTCGACCAACATTTCAATTTAAAATGAAATTAAATATAAATTTATTGACATGAAAATCCTAAATTTCTTACTTTTTTTTTTGGTAATTTATGTTGCTAATAAAATAATTATTGTTTGATATGAGAATGTTTTATTATATTAATTTTGTCCATATGACGTGTAATAAAATAAAAGAATTTAGGACGGTTTGAGACAGCTGATAGAGGATGAATAATGGGTAAAACAATCAGTTGTTATTGTTAATATGTAAAATGACCAATAAGGATATATTTTTAAATAAATTAAAATTTACTTATAAAAGATTTCTAATCTATTTCTAATGAATTAAAAAATAAGAAAAATAAAAAATTAATTAAACTAAGTACCTTGATTAATAAAGTCTTAGCATTTTATAATAACTATGTATCTTAATATAATAACGTTGGAAGAGAATAAAAAAAAAAAAAAGGAAGTCGGAGGATTTAAAAAAAAAAACGTTAGAAGAAAATAAAAAAGATAAGATATGTTGCATTATTAGCGATAGGATATTTTAATCTATCCTAAAAGCAGCTTGCAAAAAGCTCCATAGCTCCATAGGTCCAGCTGATTAGCAACAAATTGAGAGTTTTATCAGCTATCAGCTGCTGATTAAAATCATATTCAAACACTTTCAATCTAACTATTGGACCTCAATTAGCTATCGGCTGAGTCAAAAGCTAAAACAAATGTCCTTTTAGACTTGTCACTGCAAGAATTCATCTGAAATTGTAAAAGCTATAGAAGTTTGAGAAATTATTGTATGAAATTACCAAAATTAAAAAAATAATAGTAAAATTACTAAAAACACAAAAATTGAAATTCTGTATATATATATGAATGAGCATTCTTTCTTTTGCAAGATTTAATTTTTCTTAATAAAAATCTTAAAATACTATTTAGACATTGCTTTTAAAGGTAGATAGTTACTATGAGATGACACTTCTTTTTCTTAATTTGTTTTTTTTTTTTTTTTTTTTTTTTTTTTTCTTTAAAAAAATCTTTAAAATACTATTATAGACATTGCTTTATAAGTGTCAGCACCCTATTACTGTCATGACGTATTGATCCACTCTCTTTTTCTTAAATTGCTTTTCTTTCTCTCTTCTTTTTCTTTTTTTTTTTGAGAAAAAGATAGCTAAGCTATAAAAAATTGATTTAGGAAATTTTCTTAAAATCCCATGAATAAAAAGGTGAGTTAATTACACGTAAAGTGTTAGCAAGTCGTTGAAAAATCATTATATTCTAAGAAAGAGAGAGGAAAGTATAAACTTAAAAAAAAAAAAAAAAAAAAAAGTGGAAGAAACAAGAAAAAGAAGAATAAGCCAACCCAACTCCCACACATAAAAGTGAAGAAGAAAAAAAAAAAAAAAAAAAAAAAAAAGTGGAAGAAACAAGAAAAAGAAGAATAAGCCAACCAACTCCCACACATAAAAGTGAAGAAAGAGACAACAAAATTCCATATGCATAAAAAAAATCCAATATGACCTTAAAAAGAGAATTCCATTTGACACATTTTGCCCCTATTGAAATGCTTGTGGGGTCTCCTCATTGGTCCATCATCTCTATAAAGCCTAAGGCTGCAAATTGGCTTTCTAGTTTCTGATTGGTTAATCCATTTTGTTGTGGGCTTCTTTCCCATCCATTGGCTTCTTAATCCCTTTTTCTTTTTCTTTTTTATGTTTTAAACTTAGGCTAGGGGTGGAATAGAGTGTAATAAATAGAGTGAAGTGGAGTGGGTGTACTATAGTGTTTAGCTCAAGTTTGGCTTTGTTAGGGTGTTGGGAACTCATACCTATACTCAAAGTTTTAATTTTCAAATTTGAGCTTAACTTGATTTACGATGCGTTCCACGATAATTTTTTAAATAATTTTTAGTATTTTGATCAGTTAAAATATAAAATATTATTTTTTATAGTATTCAGTAATATACTGCTTGAGCTAGTTTTTAGATGTTAAAGTAATGTTTTATAAAAAGTTAACTCATGCAATATTTAGTTTATAACGTTTTATAAAAAACTATTCAAATAGCTAACATCTACTAAAACAGCTAATTTTGCTGAACAAAACTCTTATTATTGGATTGTTTAGTGAGCTAGAGTTTAGATTTGAATTATTAATTTATAATTTAAATAATATAGATGATATAAAATATATTTAAAATTATATAGAATTTAATTGTGAATTAGATTCACAAATTTATCAAGTTGGAAATTACTTAATTTCGATTCAACTTATTTAAACTTGGTTTGAATTTAAACTCAGACTCAATTAAAATCAAGTATGAGTTTAAATATTTATCAAATCAAGTCCGAGTAATTCACTTGCATTTTTATAGTAATATTTAAACAAAAAGAAAAAAAATCAAACAAAATTCCCCATTTTAAGAATATAAGATTTTTTTTCATAAAAAATTGTTATACTAAACATCCAAATGTAATTAGTGATTTCACACCGATGCATAGCCTAGTGGTAAGTGCATATATGACCCGACAATTGATCCAAGTTCGAATCCCCTTCCCAATACTTAAAAAAAAAAAAATGTAATTAATGATTTTGTTTATATTCCATTCTCTATGACATGTCTGATTTTATGGTAAAGACTTGATAACAAACAAGTCTCATAAAAAAATAAGGATGAACACTTAATTTTTTTACTTAAATTGAACTAAATTAATCTAAATTAAATAGATTGAAAACTTTTTAGAGACAAACCGAACCAAAATCAAATAATGTATAATCGAATTAAATAGAAATAAATAGTTTTAACTATTTCTGACATACTGTTTTTTTTTTTAAAAAAAAAACAAACTGAATTGAAAAAATTTTCGATTTTTCTCTATTAAAATCAAAATAAAATATGTTAAACCAAAATTTCGAAATGTACTCTGTCCTACATAAAAGGGAAAAAACATTGATAGTGTAATGTAGCAGTAATGGCTTGCTAAAAGGAATACAAGTCAGAACTTTCTTTGTGTATGTATATGCAAATAAGGACTTTATTTACAGTCAAAAGCTTTTCTTTCTTTTGCATAATTTTTAGGGCATTCCCTAATTCGTATGGGAAATTTTGAAACCTTAGAGATCAACCGGATATATTGGTCGAATAAACGATGTCGTTCTGCTAGTTGTAACTAATTAAGTTTCATTTCAGTTGTTTTTTGGGTTTTCCATTTAAAAATTCTGATGTTATGTACCCTAGTTAGAATTACAATTGATAAATACTTAAAAGGAAAATTACCTTTTGCAATAAAATTCAAGTATCCACCTTCATCTTTCAACTCATTTATATGTTGCTATTCGGTAATTTCTTTTGGTTATCACTTTGTTTTAAAAAGATGTAAACATCGGTGTTTTTTTTATGGATTGTCATCCCTATAGCACAATATAGGTCATAAAAAGAAAAGATTTCGGAAACCCATCGAAGCATGAAAACCGGGATCTTTCAAAAAATAATGCAAATTCATTGGGTTTTTGTTTTTAAAAAAAAAAGAAAAAGAAAAGAAAAAAAAGCTAATTATAACACTCATGAATCAAACCAAGTTCTTCCATTTGGCATATCTCAAAATAAACATAAAAAACGAAAAACCAACAATTACTATACCTGAAACAGTATGGCCAAATATGCCATGCATTTCGTACCATACACAAGAAAAATTCATACTCAAAGCCCCACAAATAGCCAATTGCAAGGAAATACTCACTACTGAAGATTTCAACATCAATTGTAATTGAATCAGTTCATTTCGCTCGTCATCCAATTGAACATTTACATTGTCTTCTGCCACATTTATATACTCTCGAACCTGCACCAACATTCCATTACCAGCTTCTAGTTAATTAACCTTGATATCCTTATGCTCTTTAGGCAACGAGACTAATTTCATTTTGAAGTTTATAAGTGTTTTTCTACGGATTGAATCCTGATTTTACATAGATAATTCGTTGAACTCAAATGATATCCTTACACTTTTTGGTTAATGAGACTAATCTTGTTTTTAGGTTTGTAAGTGTTTTTCTATGCATACTCTAATTTTATAGGGATCTTCTATTGAACTTAAATGATATCCTCATACTCTTTGGGTAATGAAACTAATCTGGAATTGTAAGTGTTTTTCTATAGATCAAAATCTGATTTTGCAAGGATCATCCATTGACCTCAAATGATATCCTTACACTCTTCGAATAATGACACTAATCTCATTTTAGGATTAGTAAGTGTTTTTCTACAGATCGAACTTTGTTTTTGCGGAAATCGTCTGCTGAACTCAAATGATATTTTTATACTTTTTGTGTAATGAGATTAATCTCATTCTGTGGTTTGCAAGTGTTTTTCTATGAATCAAATCCTGATTTTGCTGAGATCATTTGCTAAACTCAAATATGTCTTACTAGGACAGTGTATCCACGATGTAGTGTGGTAAACAACGCAAGAAATACTTACAATAATTTGTTTCGCATTCCTTCCAACTGCACAAAATATGCCTCAAACATCATCTCCAAATCCTCTATATATCATCCCCAAAACTTGCACTCATTTTAGAACCAAGTCTATGGAGATGGGGTGCCTGTGCATTAATTGTTGTGGTTCTATTTGAATGTCATGCACCTCCAAACATAGCCTCCAATTCCTGAACTTGGATCAACTTCCTTGTCAAGTATAAATTTGCCATATCTTCATCATCATCCAACATATGTTCAATTACATCCCTCACCTGGTATTACATTAATATTAGACAATAATGCGGAACAAAGAAAGAAAAGAAGAAAGAAGTAACTTGCAACAACGAGGTGAGACAAAGAAAGAATATTATTATTGTTATGTATATTCTGCAATATAAAACAAAGAAAATATGTAAAGAAAAGAAAAAAAAAAAGAATGAGAAACAGAAGTTGACAATGGAAAGGATCGATCTGCAGGAGAATACAGAAGAAGAACCACGTGGATGGGCTACAAATGAGGAAGAGGGAAGGGATTTCTCTCTTTTTTTATTTTTCTAAAAAAAGGAAAGTGGAGACTTTTATTTCATTTTATTAAAAATTACCGGGGGGGGGGGGGGGGAAATTCTCTCTTTTTTTATTTTTCTAAAAAAAAGGAAAGTGGAAACTTTTATTTCATTTTATTTAAAAAATTACCGGGGGGGGGGGGGGGTTAAATAAATCTTTAGTTAGAAGAAATATTATTGATTGTTTTTGGATAAGGATATGAGAGGAAGCTATTACACATAATTATACATTGTGAAATGGTGAATCATAAACCAAAACACTATTTTAACTTTTAACTCAATAAATTATTTTTAACTTACAACCAAAAATTATTTTGCTTAAAATGATGAAAGTGGAATAAGAATCCGTAAAATTCCAAAATTTAAGTATATGGTTTGGTATAGAAAAAAAAAAAAAAAAAATATTTATATATATATATATATATACTTAATTTATAATCTGTTTATAGCCTAAATTTTTTTTTGCAAGGAATATATTTTAACCATTCACTGAAAAAATTCCCTTTTTTTGTTGCATTTGATACAGAAATGTACCTGAAGTAAAAAATATAAATGCTTTTTTTTTCAAATATCAAATAAATAAACATAAAAATAAGAATTTTTTTATGCAAATAAATAGAAATACTATTGGACTTAATTTTCGTCCACGCAACAACAGTTATTAAGAACACATTTCCCCTGACCGTTACCAACGAAATCGGGAAAAAGTGAATAGAAAATCAGAAGATGCGCCGCTAAAAGCATTCACAAAAAAAAAAAAAAAAAAAAAAAAAAAAAGGGAAAGAAGTTCTAAAATTCTTATTTATCTACCTCAATTCATTAAGGTTAATCAAAAAAAAAAAAAAAAAAAAAAAAAAAAGGGAAAAAGTCTCTAAATTCTTATTTATCTACCTCAATTCCATTAGGTAATCAAAATAACAACGAAAAATGAGCAGAACAGTATAAATAATTACTAATTACAACATTAATCAAAGGCATAAATGAAGTCATCATCATCTTAGAAGTTTAAAAAATAGAGAATATTATTTGCCACAAAATAATACATTGAATGTATTTCATCATGTACAGAACTCAAAAAAGCAAATTTGATGCAGATCAGTTGCACCATCTACCAAGTATATATTTCAAAAGACTTTCTCATTTACCAGGAGTATCAAGGTAATTGGTTGTGTGAATCCAAATAATTGGAACATGGTATTATTGAAAATGAGCTAAATTTACGAACCGAGTAGCTTCTTCCATCTAGCATATCCAAGAATGAGCAGGAAAAGTAAGAAACATCCCGCTGAACTAACTCCAACAAAGTAGTCAAATATTCCATCCATATGGTACCATCGACAAGGAATATTCATGCCAAAGAATCCTGCTATCAAGGTATCCAATGCTATTGCAAATGATGCAATAGTTAATGTCAGCTGCAGTTGAATGAGTTCATTTCGCTGGTTGTCAAGTTGGATGTTGACATAGTCTTCCGTATCATCAATATACTCACGAACCTGTGTATTCAGATAAAGTGGAACATTCCCATTAATTAAATGAATTAAATAATTACCATAGCTGGTTGATCTTGAGAATTCCAATTTTCTAATAACCGGTAAACAAAGTTATCAAACTTGCTTTATTAACCTAGAATTGGTGAGATGTCCATAACATTAATTGGATCACATGAAATAAAATAGTAAAATTGTAAGATTTCACAAACCACATGAAATAGTCTCTGAAAATTATGATATAGATATGAAGAGCTATATGTAAGCATTCTAGTACTTTTGTTAAGTAGTCTAAGAATGGCACTTAATTCATTAGTATCATACAATGTTATGCTCGAGCCACTAGTATCATCATACAATGACTCTGAAGGAATCATAGATGGTTGATTAATCCTGTCAGCAAGCTATTTCTTCCCAATTTCAAGTATTTCCTGTTCTGATTTTTGGATTGAAACCAGAAGAGGTTATACTAATAAACATTCATGATGTTCAAATTCAACCAAGTTATTTGTAACTTGCATAAAGCACACTGAACTTCTTAAATTATACTAGCTGTGAAAATGTGATGACCTATTATGTAATTTAGATAGTAATATCTATAACAGTTGCACGAGAAGAAGTTACCCTTCGATATAGATGTAGATGAATAGACAATCTGATCCTAACAGAAGATTTGTGGAACAAGTTTCTAACATACATTTAACATTTTCCCAAAGTGTCATCAGTAACACAGAGTACTTACAGACAAAATCTTGTTACGTGTTCCATCCAACTGCATAAAATAAGCTTCAAACAGCATCTCCAATTCTTCCACATCATCTTGATCCAAACTGCCGCCAGTCATCATACTCGCACTGTGACAAGAATTAAGTCGATGGAGGTGTGGGGCAGCAGGGAGAATGCCATTTGACGCGGCAGGTCCCAATAAAGCCTCAGATTGCTGATTCTGGATCCACTTCCTTGTCAAATATAAATCTGCCATATCTTCATTATCATCTAGTAGATGTTCAATTTCATCCCTCACCTAATGATACATAGACAAGCAATTCTAAGCATTAAAAATGAATCAAGGAAAAATAATGGTGAAGCATCCATTAGGTAATACTTGTTTCATGCATAAAAATCGTTTCACAGTTAAACTGTATTCATCGAAGAGCATCATATTGTATATCATAATTTTACAATTAACACAAAAAGGTTCAAAAAAAATGCTCAAAAGCATTAAGGACTTACAAGAATACTTTCACATACATAACCAAAGGTGAGCAGCATACTTAACCAAGACTCCCACACAAGTTTTCCAAGCATTAAAGAAAAAAAAGAAAAAGAGGGAAAGCAAGATTGTAGGATTAAGTGATTGCTCAAACAGAAGCAAATAGTTTTTGCATTGACTTCCAAATCTAAATCCACACTGGGAAACATTACATCCAAGATATAATAACCAAAATTACTCTCCCAAGGACCCTAAGTTATTGGCTCTGAGTTCCAGAAAAAAAGATGCACGAGAAGGAAACTTTTCAGTCTATAGATGAATTGGTTGGCATAAGTCATCCAAAATTTCCTCATTCATTTGTATATAAAGTTTCAGTTTCATCATTAGATTGCAAAATAAATATTCATATACTATGCAATCAGATGAACTCATGCAAGTACAAGATCAAGGAGAAAGAAAGAAACATAAGTGATCCACAATACCTTCTGCACGCGTGCAAGTAGACGCGTGAGATTGCTTTTTAAACTTCGCACATGTTCAAGATTCTTGGTGCTAACATTCCTGGCTAACTCATCCAAAACAGGATAAGCATCTCTCTCTAGGTCTGCCACATTGGAGTCCAAATATGTGCAGACAACCTCCAATGCAACCTCAAGAACCTGAAACTCAAACGGAAGCTCACTTTGAAGACCTTCAACAGCTTCTGGAACAGGCAGCCATTGCCCACCTGCTGAAATGTGCATTTCATTATCTTGGGTATCTGCCTGTCCTGCTCCCTGGTTATTGACTGGCCTTTTAAGAGGAATTTGCTGCCTAAGCTGATCCACAAATGGAAGAACCTCCTGGCGTAAAGGATCCAATATCAAGACTTCTTCAGCTGTAACTATAGCCCGTATGAACTCTAGATTGACAACCATGGCTTTCTCCCTGGCTTGGAAGAGTAAAAATAAAATCTGACTCAATGTTTCGACCATAACTATTGACTTCAAATAGACAATGCGAAAGGTAAAAAATAATATCCAATCTGTGGCAAAAAAATTTAAAAAAAAATTGAAAATTGATTCAAGATACTTATGACTAAATAGACATCATAGTTTCACCAACTTGTGATCAATGAGCAAAAGTAAGGAAAAGATCATGGCTCACTGACGATTTGAACATATGAAAAGAAAGATAAAGTAATGTTTAACCGTTTCAATCAATAGTTTTTTGGCTACCAGCTGCTTCATAAATAGAGTTTGTCAGACACAAACACAAGCAAAATTGATAGTAGCCAAGACATCAAAATTTTTCCACAGAACAACATTCAAAAACTAAAATTGAAATTCACGAAATCAAAATTGAAAACCAAAAAGATGATCTTTACCAAGAATATTAGAGGAATGAGAGAAGACAGGGCCAAGAATCCTCAAATCCCTAGCCGGAATCGCCACACGCTTAATAATTGTGCTTTTATCACATTCCATCAGCTCCGAATTCCCAAACTTATCAAACCTCATCCACAGCCTCGCCCCTCCAGCCTTCTTTTTGGGCTTCCCGCCCGTCGACGCCGCAATCAAACTATTATTATTAGTATTACCACTGCCATCAATCAACTGCTGCGTTGGCGATGATGCCCTCAACGGTAGAGGAGGAGGTGCTGGTACTGTTACTGGTGGAGATGGTGGACCCGATTTCTTCTTCAAGCGACGCTTGTTAGTCTTAGAGAAAATACAGGACCCCCTCCCCATTTCTCTTTATAATAACACTGCTTCTATAGACTATTGTGTCAAATTGATCTTACTTCGAATTGAGATAAAGGAGCTAAGAAGAACACTGGCCTCGGCGATGGTGGTAAGGGCATCGTCTTCTTCTTCTCCTCCCCCTCCTTGCTCTTCTTCTGCCATAAATGTCCTTTTGTGAGATTCTGACTTCCTCATATTAGAATAATTAAAAGCCATATATTTAAATATTATTTTCTTTTCTGTTAAAAATATTTCTCCCAAACAAAAATTTTTTAAGCGTCATCATTATAAAACGTTCGTAATATATATTTACCAAAAAATAATCACAAAATTCTTTTTAAAGTAATATTTCAATAGTTATTTGTGAAATAAATATTTTTTATATAATTGTTTGGTACAAAGTAATACATTTGTTTCTCTAAAATAAATAATTCTAATAAATAATTGTTGTTAGATTATGCAATAAATAATTATTCTTAAATTATGCAATAGATTAGATTATCACTCTCGCCAAATTACAAAATATAAATTTCATTAAAATGCATCGGATTTATTGAATATTGATTTGATTTAACTCAATAGTGCACATTCGGACGGTTGATAATATTTTTATTACTTTATCGAATTTAAATTTCAAAATTTAAATACCCATTATTCACTTAATTAAAACTCTAATAATTTTCTAACTCTATAATTTTTTAAATCAAAATTTTCGTTTAATTATCGTTAACAGATTATTATTGTTAATAAAAAATAATATTTTATTCTGTACTTTTTTATAATTATTACTTTAAATATTTTTCTCTCAGTTTTAAATTTTTAAATAATCTCTATTAGTTAAAAATATTTTTTTTTCATCAATGTATTAAACAAAATCAAATTGTAAATAAAGTACAAACAAACAAGTTCCAGAAACGTAAGTAACAAGCTACTTTGCTCCTATACAATGCTATACATCATAACGAACTCATATTTTCATTTCATCATCTTCATCAAAACCTTAATTTCGATTGTTTTATTTTCTTGTTCATCATTAATCCCCGATAAAGATACTGTTTTTCCTTTTCTTCCCATCATCTTCACGTTCTTCTTTCTTTCCTATCTGCATTTCAAAACCCTAATCTCCATTGTTTTTTTCTTAATCATCATTAATCTCCCTTGAGTATATTGTTTTTTCCCTTTCCCACTGTTGTTTCTTTCCTTTCTACATATAAAAAACCTTAAATTGCATTATTGTCCTTTCCGATAAAGTACAAGTTTTTTCTATACGCAACACATATTATGTATCTTAACAGAACTCAGTTTTTCATTCTACCATAATCATCAAACCCTAACGTACTTTCCTATTGTTTTATTCCCTTTCTTTCTTCGAACCTAGCACTTTCCATTATTGTTCTTCCCTTTCTTTGCATATCGAGTGAGAAATGATAGTTAAGAGAAGGAAAGTAGAAGGGCACGTAGAGCTCAGTATCGTCACTAAGTGCGATGAAAATAACATTGACTATTTTCATAAGAAAGATGACCAAACACTGAAGATGAACGCAGGAGCCTTTTACCTACCAAAAGACGACAAAGAAAGACCACAAGGAGAAGACGCTCATTTTATTTGCAAAGAAAAGTTAACCATTGGTGTTGCAGATGGCGTTGGAGGTTGGGCAAGAAAAGGCGTCGATGCCGGCATATATGCTCGCCGACTCATGGAAAACTCCATTATTGCGCTTCAAGGTGAAAAGAAAGGAAGCGTAAATCCCAGAAAAGTTCTACAGGAGGCTTATTCAAACACTAATGTTAAAGGTTCGTCAACCGCCTGTATCATTACTATTGATAGCAATAATTGCTTGCATTATGTCAATCTTGGAGATAGTGGATTTCTGCTATTTAGAGAAAACAAATATATTTACAAGTCTAAGGTGCAGCAACATGAGTTTAATCACCCATATCAACTAGGGACTTGCAGTGATGATCTGCCTTGTTTGGCTTATGAGGAAAAGATTCTTGTGGAAGCTGGAGATATTGTAGTTGCAGGAACTGATGGTTTGCTTGATAACATTTATCCATCTGAAATAACGAAGATCTTGGAGAAAGCTGATGGGAAAAATGAAGTATCTGCAGAGGAATTAGCTTGGAGAATTGTAGAACGTGCTTTGTTTAATTCTGTTGATGAAGAATATCATTCTCCTTTTGCTAGAGAGGCTGAGATGGCTGGGTACTTGCATACTGGAGGCAAATATGATGATATTACAGTCATTGTTTGTCAATTTAAGTAATCTAGGATGTGTTTGGGGTTTGTATAGCTTATCATTAACAATAGTATTAATTTCTTGGATATCGCTAGCTTGTCCAGGTTTTTTCACTTAGCTTATTCAAAATAGGATGGGTGTAAGTGGAGAGTCTTATGGTTCGGGTATAGTTTCTTGAATAAGCTAAGTTTTTCCTGGATTTAAACTAATAAAATACATTCATTTTACCGATAAAAAAAACAATAGCATTCAATTTCATAAAATCTGAGACGGAAAAATCAATTGAATTCATGCATTTGTTTTAGTGAATTCATTCTCTTTATATAACTGATATATTTTAGTATTTATTTTTATTGTTACAATACCTTTCATGCTGCAATTTGCGTGTATTTGACAATTATTGATGATAACTGAAGCAGAAATAGTATCTGCAGAAATTGTTTGTTTCATGAATTGGGCACTGGAGCCTCTTTAACTGAAGCTCTAGCTTTGAGAGAAGCCCTTGTATGGGCTGAAGCGAATTTGCTTTCTGCTGGAAGGCTATTTACAGATTATCAGTTAGTTGATTATGCTATTAGCTCATTTTTAGAGGATTTTCCTGAATTTAGTTGTGTTTATTAAGGATTGTAAAACTATATCGGTACATACGCCTAATATTTTTGTTAGTTAGATTCGTTGTCCGGCTAATGTAGGAGGAGCTCAGACCGTCGCGAAGGCCTCTTATGGAGAAGCCATTTTTAGAGTGCGGGACATATTCTAGATTGCCCGTATCAAGTTTATTCTAATGGTTAATGCATTCATGTTTTCCTTTAAAAAAAATAATGAAAAATAATTAATCTTTGATTAATTTATTAAAAAAAAATTTAAAATACCAATTAAACATTTGCAATAATATTTTAATGTGATATGTACTAGTATAAGAGTGGGTGACGGACTTCTCATGCATCCTTGGTGTTAATTAATCATTTAATTTTTTGCCCGTAAAGTATTATATACAAATTTCAATTTCATATTTATAATAAATTATTAGTTATCTGTTTTTTTTACTGTTACTAAGGACCGGCTCGGGACTCAATCACAATTAAGGTTTACGCCCTCTGCAGGTGCATTTAATGAAGATTTAGTGAGGATCAAACCAGAGAACTCTTTCTCAGTCTGCATTACCAACTGAATCGCAACTAGTAGATATGAATTATCTATTATTAATTGATAGTTTAATTATCATATTTAGACTTAATCTTAAAAAAATAATTACTCATAATTTTTTAGTAATTTTCGAGCACCAGCAGTCTCAGAACTAAAAGTTGTAGGCCTCGTGGCTTAAACCTGGCCCTAAGAGGAAATTTCCAAAAAAAAATTAATCATTATAAATGGAAAATCCTTTCAGAAGAGCACCTACCAAATTATAACTTAAACAGGTATCAATACACATGAGACTAACCAAAAAGCTCACAAATGTTAAAAATTGATCATTAGAAAGAAACTTCCAAGATAAACAAAATGAGAATTACATAAAGAGCTCAGATGCTATATATATTATCTCCTTCTAGTAAGCTGTACATACTAGAAATTAGAGTTTTACAGCAACAAAATTTATCCTCACAATTCAGACACAACATGTTAAAACCTATACTCAAAATAATAGGAACAAGTTATGATCCAGAGAGTGGAATTGGCCTCACCGCACTTTGAATTCGCCTAAACACAGTCTTCACTCTTTCCTTGAGACCTGCATTTTCACTCTCAACGTCTCCGCTCTGTTTGTCCAGCTGTGCCACATTCCCATCAACACTTATAACCAGTTTCCCATTCTCTCCAGGCTTCACATCTCCAAAGATCGAGACAAGGAGAGCATAGATAACCTTCTCTGCTTTCTTCACATTTTCTTCCTCTGATTTTACAGCCTCTGACTCAACTACAACCTTTGGCATCTCCCGACTGATGTTCAAAACTAGAGCTACAACCGAGTCAGACACCATATCACTTATAGGATCTGCACTCCATTGAAGCGAAATGTGTCTATCAGACTCCTGCTTCACTGTCACTCGCTCATGCACTTGCAGCGTTGGAACTCCAGACTCCTCATCTGTCCCAGATTCCACACTCTCATATATTTGCTCAAGTCGATGCTTTATCACACCAAAGGCACCGGAGAATGGAATGGTAATCCTCTGCGTAATATTTGCTGTCAATAGCTGTGAGAATACATGGAGATCTTCAGGTGCCATCATTTGATAAGTGAAGCCCTTCTTTACTAGTATGCCACTGACGGTTTCGCCCACTTCTGGGGTCTTTTCAGCCAGTTTTCCAATTGCTTTTGCCATTTTTTCAGAGTTGAAAACCATCTCAACAGACTGACAATTCTTAGGGGTGACGATTTTGGTGTTGCCATCTGCAAACTCTGTGATAAGCTTCTGTTTGAGCCTCCCCATTTCATTGGCTTCTCCATGAACAAGAATTATGTTAGGAGGCATGAGCTCTCTCAAGAATGTACTTGTCTGAGCATAATCCGCATGAGCAGAGAATGAAATATAATGGACCTGCATGTTCAATGGAGCAGTTAGACCATTCATTAGAGTGACCTCCTTTGGTTCATTAATGATGGTCTTCGCTAGGGTTCCTTCAACAACATATCCAGGTATAACACAAGCATTTTTCTTATCGGAGCACCACATATCAAATAACTGCCTTGACAGCCCACTTTGCAGTCCACCAGGACTTGCCATGACAACTGATGGCCCCACATCAGTGAAATCCTCTATGCTGTTTAAGGGCGATATGTGTTTGAATTTGAATGGATTCGAGTTTGCAAACTGGTTGCGAATCCTCTCATTCATTGAAAGGATATATGTCTGATAGACAGTCATACACTTTTTTGCAAGGGGAGAAGCATAATATATAGGAACGTTATGGAGCTCAGGATGGTTTGCCCAGAACTCGTCAAGGATCAAGAGAAGTTCTTGGGCACGCCCAAGGGCAAATGCTGGGATTAGAACACGACCCCCTTGAGAAATGGTTGAGTGGATGACATCAGTGAACCGCTTCTCTCGAATATGTCGAGGTTGATGGAGTTGGACCCCATAAGTAGATTCAATTATACATATATCAGGAGAAAACTGTGGCATCTCAGCAGCACGAAGATGTCGATCTTCTTCACGTGAATAATCTCCAGTATACAGTACTCGAACACCAGCAATATCAACCATGAACATGGCAGCACCAAGGACATGGCCAGCAGTATAACACCAAAATTTAATGCCATTGACCTCCACTGTTTGATGGAAATCAATAACCTACAATTACAAAAGGCATCAATGTCTTGTTACACATGCTTAGCTATAGATACATTCATGCAGATGCAAGCACACAAAGATATACTATCAGATAGCTAACAATAATAGGATGTCAGTCTGATAAAAAGAGAACAAAATTAGAAAATTAAAGTTCTAGCATTTTCACCTGATACACGTTTCATTACAATGTTGCTTAAAAGAACTAAGCTTTATATCACTTTATATAGCGGGGGAAAAAACTTCTATAGAGGTAGTGTAGTTGTAGAAAACTCAATTTTGGGGGAGAAACAAAAGAAGTGCAACAAGCAAACAACACGAACCTCAATTTTGTCCATGGAACGATTTATATCTTGTTCATCAAACAACATGTCTTCAATTGAAACCTTGCTCACTTTCACATAATCAGTTAACAGCAACTTATAAATAACCTTGGTTGCATGAGTCATGAACACACGACCCTTAAACGTGGTCTGGTATAGAAAGTGACTATATATTAGTTTAATTATGAAGAAACCTCTACAGATAATTAGTACTTAATTTGTCCAAATAGAAACAAACCTTCTCCAAGAAATAAGGTAGAGATGCAGCATGATCCAAGTGAAAGCTGCAAGACAAAAACATCACTACAATAAATAAAGTGAAAAAGCTAGAGAGGAGGATGGGGAAGAGAGACAGACAAAAGGCAAACTAATCTCATTTCAGAAAGTAATGGAAGATAGCAGAAACGGAAACCACCAATTGAACTCAACAAAAGAAAAGAAGATGAAGAAGAAAGATTACAGTATTATTATCATTTTTTTTTTTTTTGGGAAAACCTAAGTGCTATTTTAAAATGCCCTAAGCCCCTAACTAATTCAGACTTCATTGATATTTCAGAAAGAACTCCCACCAATTTCAAATCACCTAAAAGAAGATACAAACAATTATAAACAACTATTTATTCACACACTACATCTCACCCTAGTCTTTTGACCCGTCCAATCCACTATTAACTCTTATAACCTTGTATACCTAGCTTCTTGCTGAAGCAACAAACAACAGAGTAAGCACACAACACTCAGAATTTCCCTAATTCTGAGATACTTGTACATCTTACTTTTTACATATTCTCATACAATTGTGTACCTAATAATGCATCATCATTACACGAAAAACCTGAAAACCTTAAATACCTGAAAATCGCCGTTCACATGTAGAATATAAAACTGTTACTCCTTAGCCCATAACTTATATAAAAGAAAAGAAAATGAATAGTACTAAATCTTTTCTACAGAATTACAACAAGATATATTAGACCCTCTTTGCAAACCTTTAATTTAGGTTTACTAAATTATACAACCCCAATAAACATCCTTATAAGAAATACTGTGGCAATCAATTATATGAACTTAAATTACCAATCTTTAAGCACAAGAAAATGCTGACACATAAAAAATCAACTGAATATAGCAAAAGATAGACAGAATACATACTGGGTGATAAGGAGTACATCAATAGTGGAAGGATCAATCTCATCGAAGTATGGCAAGGCAGCCATGCCCGAATAAGCTGGATGAATTCCACAATCAAACTAAACACCGAAGATTAAATTTACTAATTTCCACTTAAAAAAATGAAAAATACTGAACAAAATCTAACAATATTTCGTACCAGGATTGTTTTGCCCTTATAGGACATGTATACACAAGACCGACCCACTTCATTTCCGGCGCCGAGAGGAGTTACAGTTAGTTGATCCCCTTCTCTTGTTACCGGCGCATCTCGTCTCTTCAAAGATTGTGATTGTCCTGTTGAAGCCATTACTGAACAAAACTATTTTGAGATGCCTGGAGAACAGAGCAACTTAATCCACTTAAGTAACTATTGCATGTAAAGAAGAAAAAGAACCATGCACTGAAAATCAAAATTCAGTTGATATTCACCTTAATTCCAAATGAGAATGAAAAAGAAAGAATTTTGCAGAGAGACTTAAAACCCTAGAGTTCAAGTGGAATGCAACTCCGCCCAGTGTTCACGGGTCTTAGCAGGCGGGTTATGGATAACCAAGCCAAATTTCCGGGTCAAGGTTTTCGAAATGACAATGTCATATCCATTAAATATGTACATCAATCATATATGAAATAAAGAAAAAAGGAAACAGTAAAAGAAAAACTAAGAAAAATATAATAATGCTACTTGTGTAATAACAATATTAAAAATGATAAAATTGAAAATAAAAATTATAAAAAATGCTGGTAGTAAATCATTGATATATATATATATACCAACTATTTCAATTTTCATATCAAATTATAGTTTAACGGTAAATGCAATACTCAAAAAAAATTTCAATTTAGGTCGACAATCACTAATGAATAAACAGAGAATGTTGTTTAAAAATAATTGAAAGTTAATGGGTTTAAAGGGATTATTATGCAGACTTATTTGAATGATATGTTTAATTTAATGCAATTTCATTTATTTATTGAATACTGATAATAAAAATTAAAAATTAAAATAGAACGACCACAGTGGGAGTCGAACCCACGACCTTTTGATCCGAAGTCAAACGCGCTAATCCACTGCGCTATGCGGTCATTGATGTGTTATCAAACCTCAACAATAATTACTATACCTTATATCCAACTATAGAGTATTAAGTTATCTTCACCGTTAATAATGCAACATTAATATCATATCCATGCATAGTTCATACATATGACTATGAGTTATAGTTTATGGTTATATATCATCAGTACATTGTTTAATATTTTAGACTATATTAAGATTATTTCCTCCAAACTTTCTATAATGAATTTCACCATTGAATTTCTTCGGAGACAAGAAAATGCATATACATGATAATCTCTGAAAATTTGAAATAAAACAAATATTGATAAAATTCAGATTTTAAACATTTTCAGTTGCTCTAAACATCTTCTATATCCACTTTCTAGCATTAGTCAGAAACTTCATGTGCTTTTGTCAAGTTCTGGTTAGTATATACTAGCAGAACTTTATCATCGTGATCCTAGCTAGAAGTTGCAACAATGGTATATGTTAGAAATATTCATCCTTAAAGTCCCCGCTCCGCCTATCAAGAATCTCAAAAAACTTCTTCCCTTAAATTATATTTGGTGTATAAACTCATCCATATTTCTCAGTTAGACTTTTGGTGAAAACTTGAATTGAATATTATGTGGTTAGAGCATCAGGAAGTGTAGTTGGTGATCCAAGAACTTTTCCTCCAACATCAGGAAACGTTTGGTGGCCTCGCAATGAACTAACTTTTCCATCTCTGTTGACTTGAACTGGGTATTGCATTAAATGACCTCTCATTTCCTTGTTTTCCTCAGCTACATAGGTATTCCAGTTTCGTTTTGCAATTTTATTGACAAGCTTCATGCATTCAACAGACTGCGGATTGCGGAAATCCTCCTCGAGAATGCCCAGGTGCTCTGCCCACAGGGATAACCGATAACCATATACCTGCATATACGTCATGTTTTGCACGCTCAAGTATAGATTATACATACATAATTTGCAGTTTTAAACATCGCTTATAAACTAAAATGCTCTCATTCCTATTGTTCCAGTCATTTTCTTCCTTCTTTAGTTCCTTTTGAAAAAAAAGAAAGATTCTTGCTGGTAATAGAGAACAACCTAAAATGCTTTGTTTGCATGTAAAAAAGATTCTTTTTTCCATTTTGCCGACTGAATTTTTGTAATTCTGAAGGACATATTAAGAGAATACACCCCGAAAAAAGAAATTCCATATATTGAATTTGAAAATTTGCCTGTCCTAACATGTGTACCGAGTGAAGAAAAAAACATAAGTTTCAAACCTGGCCACGTGGATGAGATTTTTTTGCTGCCCAAGTATAAGTTGGTTGGTAAGCACCCATTGCAATTTCTGTGTCCCTTGAACCGTCCAAGGATCTTTGGTTAATGTTTGCTGATCCTATAATTACATATGCATCATCAACTATCATCCCTTTAGAATGGACATAAATCATAAATCTGCCATATTTTTGAGCTGCTGCCTGTTAAGAAAAGAAAGAGGCAGTTCTATGTCAGCTTAGTGTTATAAAGATAATTAAAAACGATATTTTATACGTCAGACACAGCATAATGTCATGTCGTCAGTAGTTACCATTTTGCGGAGAAAAAAACACATTAATGTCTGGTTTTTAAGGTCAAGTTGAGAAAATGGAAATTGTGATTTCTACATAACAGAATAACTAAGCTTAAGAAAAGCAAAATAGAAGATAATATAAAGCTGTAAGGTTAATCATGCCACAAAGCATCAAGAATGAATATGCATTGAACACCCAAAATGGCTTTTGGGTGTTTGAAATAAATGGAAAGGGCAAGCTTGTACATAGTTCCTAAGGTAGACAAGCAAGCATACCAGGGAACGGTTGTCGGTTGTCTGATTTAGCTGGGAAGAATTGTATGCAGATGAAGCTTCACGTTTGCCAAGGCAAAAAAAGTTCAAGTAGTCCTGTGGATGATACTGATCAGAGAGGCCTGCATCTTTGAGTGCCTTAGCAATAATCTTGTACATCATGGTCATTGTCTGCCCCTGTAAATTTAATCCTCAAATTAGCTTCAGCTGTTAGAAAAAGGAAATCTAGATGCTTAATATGCAATGCAAATATGAATATAGAGGACTACCACGAAATAAGCAGAATATGACATAAAAATGATAGTTGGCATGCATAGAATGGAAATTAGTTTAACCTGCCAAAACAAAATCTCTTGTACAGAGGCACTAGTAGGGACACCTTCTGGAAACATCGGTAGTACTACATATACTGAGAAACGCTCATGTGCACTGATTTTGCTAGCAATTTTCAAGGCCAGTTCCATAGGGACTAAATTATCCGCACCTGCTCAAGGAGAGAAAATGTAAGTAGCATTTATATGTTAATGCATAAAGCTAAATGGAAAAAAGAAGAGAAACTTAAAGTACATACATGTCATTCATGAGATCTAAGTCTGTGATATTAAGAGTATCAAATTTATGCAGCAGTGAGAAAAAATAATTGCCATGTGATATTTATACCTGCATTTTTGTATGATGGCCAATGGTAGGAAGATCCGACAAAATACTGATTCTCGATATATATGAAATGTTGTGCTGATCTTATTGCTTCTATGTATGCAGTATGAATGCTTTTATCTACCTTCAGGTTCTTCCCACATATAAGATTCTGCAGAGAAGGAACAACATTATTAAGGTAGATTTTACTTCGAACAATGTAGTATAAATATTATCTTGATTTTGATGTAAGGTTATAAGTAGGTATTAAATGAACCTAGTTCTAACCTTAGCCACAGCTTCCTCAGTGGCCTTTGGAAATCCCTTTACAGATCCTGAGTCTATAGACCGGAATATCTACAAAAGAAATCGTAGTAGACGTTTATTTCTGAAGGGCTAATATGAGCAAATAATCTTCAGTACAACAATTTCCGGCATACCTGCACATGCCAATTCTCGGGATCTTCTTCATCAGTGACTCGTACATTTTTGTCACCATCAGGACCAGGGGAAGGAGTGGGTATCCATGAAATACGATCCAACTTTATCAATATATCCTCACGCCATTGAGTAACCTTTCTCAGCCTGAAGTCACGCCATTTGGACTTTCCCCATCTTTGTTCAAAATTTGTCAATACATCATATGCAGCTGGACCCTCAATTTTACAATGCAAATCATGCCAAGGTTGCCTTGGGCTTTTGGCATTATCCTGGGCAGATAATTAATCAATGCCTTGAAATACAGACCAATCATATAGAGAGCTCCGGAATGAAGAGTAATCACTTACTGGAAATGTAGGGTTATGGTAATCATTTTCAAAGACTGTGTCAAGATCAGAGAAAAGCCTGTGCTCAGGAGTGTCGTATCTGCCATCACATAAATCCAAACCACCAATGAAAGCTGTAATTTTCCGTTTATTTCCAGAAGCATCAGTGTCGAGAACTAAACACTTCTGATGATGTGTAAAAAGTGTTCCTACAACCTGAACTAGAAGGATGCACACAAATCAAAGAATAAAATTGAAATCCAAATAATACTAAAATTATGTGACATTTTGGAGAGATAACTAATAGAAAAATACAGTCACAACATCAATACATGGAAGTTTGAAATCCAAATATAAGTATTTCACACCTGTTGCTTGAAAATGCTAAGCTTAGTGCTAGCATAACGAGGTGCAAGAACACAATGGACACTAGTGTTTTTAAAATACTTCTTAGTTTCTTCATCATGGGTCTGCATGACACCTTCCTGCACTCAAGCCCACATAGAAAAAAGTGAATAGATATCTTAACTGAATCAAAGTAATGTCAATTAGAAATTTTATAGAAAAAGGGCTATAATCGGTCAATGCAACAGTAGAATTCAAAAATTGCGTGACCTATTTGCAACATATATTAAGTTTCATGAGTATTACCGTTTTTAAGTAAAATTTGTTATGTGAAGTTCTATCATCCCATATCAGCAAAACTACGCGTACCCCTTCCTGTGACTTGTACTTCAATAACTCTCCTAAGTTCAGCTCTCCTCCACAAGGTAGTGGCTTTGTTGGCTCCCTCACAAGCTTAACAGGATGGTATATTGACCATCCAATAATATATATCAGGTGGTTTGCCTCCAAAATGGCATGGCAAATATCTTCCCAACATCTATTATGCTTGAAAACTTTTCCACCATCAAGTAAAATTTCAGGTAGCATACCTGCAGGTACATGAGCATCTTGATATAAAGTCACATTCCCTCCTTTGCGGAGCGGGAAGTATGTACTAGGAACACCTGCATAATCTGGTCCGACACCAACACCATCTTTATATAGAGGGTTTTTACAAACCGGCTTATACTGAATGGAAATGTGTAATTCAGGATCAGGTTTCATACAATTCCCATAATGACCGATGACCGGAAACCAATCATTAATTAGATCTCCTGAAATGACTTTATCAACAGATATTTCTACTACTCCAATTAGTTCAGCCCCAAGCACATCATTATCCTTAACATGGAACTCCACTTTTACAACAGGATGTGCAACTGGCACACAGAAATGCTCATCCCATAATGGGTTCTCGCAGTTGGCAATTACTCTAGTTTGTGCTACCGTTGCTCCTGCAAGGCAAACAGATACATAAGGGTCACTTGTAATCATTGAGTTTTTGCCTGAATGCTTCACACCTTTCTGTCCACAAGGATCAGAGCATGATCCAAACACAGTAAAACATCTTCTAATATGCTCTGCAGGTAAATCCATATTTGGGAGAGATTTAGCTTCAATAATCCATAAATCCAATTCACCATGCAAAAAAGAAGGTTCTACAGAAGTTGTTGCCCCAGTATATGGAGTAATCTGGGAATTGGGACTTCCACTACCCATTCTGATGACTTGTTAACTAAGCAAATATCAAATTCTTCTCTCATCTAATCTTTACTTACTAAAGGTCCATGGTTCATCAATTAGAACCTAATTAACAAACTATGAAGCACCAGCAGAGAACAGATGCCTCCTTCAAATATGACTTCCATAGTTTTATCATCTCCTTGGGAACTTCACCGCTTGATAGAAGTTCCTAATATCATAATCAACCATTCAGGAAAGATGGAACATAGATATATGAATTCATCTATCAGAGGTCACAGTCCCATAAGCTGATCCACGAATCGTCTCTTCCTGAAAATGTTAGAGAGACATGAAAAATTACAAATGAATAATAAGTACGATGACATTACATAAGAACAAACTTCTACTACCGTTCCCAACTCACACACAAAATTTGAAAGTGACAGTCAATACGGGGAACCTTACCTGCAGTTAAAACTAAAAAATTATTGTGTTGGGTTCGATGCCTTAATTTTTCAAGTTTGTTCAAGGATTTGAGTTATGTTTGTTTAATGACATTACCTAAAAGCACGCTAACCCAGCTCATTAGATAAATAAAAAAAATAGTTAATGTTCTTCCTTTCTTAGATGTTTCACAAAATATAATTCCACATAGCCACCATTATATTATATATATCAACAAGAAGAAACACAAAATCAAAACTTTATTAACAACGTCGAAAACCCATATAAATGAGCCTTTAAGATTATGCAAGAAACCCAAAATTATGAAGAAAATAGCAAATTCAATCATCTAATAGCCTAAAGAAACAAAACCAACAAAATCTTCACCAAACCCTTTAAAAAAAAAAAAAAAAAGAACTCATATCACCATTTCACTCGCAAACTTTGAAGGTTAGATTATTATTGTTATTCGGGTTACCTGAGGGCAGGGAAGCGAAGAAGAGACGCAGGATCAGTGGATGGACATGGACATGAAGGAGGAAAGAGCAAAAGTTTTTCTTTTTCTTTTTTTTTTTTTTTTCTAAAATATTTATTTCTTTTGTCTTGAGAGAGAGAAAGATAGATAGAGAGAAACAGAGAGAAGCAGCAGCAGCACTACTACCACGAGGAAGAAGGAGAGAGGCCTACGCGAAAATGGTGGGAAATTTCAGGCAAACCATTGGAAGCTATTTGTTTAACAGCATAAACGGTTTTTCAAGATCATAGAATAAAAAGATGGGCTTTACCGCATCGGATTGGACAACTTGACCTTACGTCTGAAAAATTGAATCAATAATTTAATTTGATTCAATTTAATTTTAAAATTTTAATTTACCATAATTTGATCTTAAAATTAGCTAATGGGATCAAAAGAGTTTTCTAGATAATTTTTTAAAAAAATTTGATTTGTATAACGTGTATCTATTTTAATATTCAGGTTAATTTTTTTTGAATTTTGATTTATTAACATTGAAAGAGAATAAAAATTGAATTTAAATATATTGGCAGGTAAAAAAGATACGATGTCGTTAAACCAAAATTCCAATGCTAATTATCCTCGAACAAAAAAAATTTGCAGCACTAATTTCTTTTATTCCTCAAAAAAGAAAAAAAAAAAAATTGCAACACCAATGTTTCACAAATTCTAAAATAAAAGTTAGAAAAAGAACTAAATTTCAATTACTTCTCAAGAACTAATTTTTAAGACAATTTTTCTTTTTTCGTATTAGAATTACGTGTTAATTCAATTTTATTCAAGTATTGTTTGTTAATTCAATTTTATTCACATTAGAATTATGCGGCAGTTCAATTTCAGAATTATTCAAAAGAAGAATGCCAGCTGCAGGTTTTATTCATTCATATTAGAACAATGTGTTAATTCAATTTCAAAATTATTCAAAAGAGGAATTTTAACTGCAGTTGCTTTTATAGGTACCGTCTAACACTCCTTAGACATCAGGCTTCAAAAATAAATACGTTAACCATCTTCATACTTATTTCCTTGCCCTCTTTCTTTTCCCCAGCACTTAACAAAGTCATGCATCCACATTTTCTATAGAAAACTGGGAGACACAAAATCATAAAAGACAGTGCTGAAATATTGTTCCATCCTTGGGGTTTAAAAGTTTAAAAAACACAATCATTTTGGTCTGACACCAGGTTTATATAATTAAAGATGAAAACAGATAGATAGATAAAAAAAAAAAAAAAAAAAAAAAAAAAAAAAAAAAAAAAAAAAACTGGGAACACAAAATCATAAAAGACAGTGCTGAAATATTGTTCATGCCTTTGGGGTTTAAAAGTTTAAAAAAACAATCATTTTTTGGTCTGCCAACCGGTTTATATAATTAAAGATGAAAAACAGAATAGAGATAAAAAAAAAAAAAAAAAAAAAAAAAAAAAAAAAAAAAAAAAAAAAAAAGGCAACAACGTTCTGGCGCTAAGCCCACATCATATGCAATATACTTGTACGTCCAGATAACTGATTTCAGGTTCTTATATCAAATGGGAAAGGGTTACTCCCTACTTTCCTAATCAGCTGAATGTAAATATGAAAGGCAAGACTATTTACTGCGACGCACTTCAAAAAGGTTTTATGTTGTATCCTTGCTCTCAAGTCAGGATAAGAGTGATTTACAATCCATTGCCTTAAAAGAACCGTATGGAGACTCCTAGTATCTTCCCTGCACAAAAGAAAATTTGTGTAAATATCAAGATAGCAAAAGGAAGCTAGCAACTATAATTAAAGTTGCTCATTTTATCAGAACCTTCAAAGGTTTCATGTTCAAACATCAATTTCTTTGATTTTACCCTGTGTTGGAGAAAATTACAAAGTGGAGTCAATTAGTAATTGTAGAGTAGCGATTAAAAGACTGAATAAGAGCCAATGCAGTCACCTATGCCGTCGTCATTTCTCACTACAACTTGCCTAAATGATACCCTGCTTATCATTGCAAAAATGGCATTTCATCTTATCATTGCAGCAAGAATACCCTGCTTGTCATGGACACATATTTAAGAGCCTCCCTAAATGATATTTATCTTATCTCAGGCTATAGAACTGATTAACAGGTTATGTTTATCTTACTTGATTTGTCCCTGGTTGTCCGCTTGGTGCATAATTTGCTTGCTCTCCTTGCATGTTCCTCTGCCCCATATGAGAGAACCTTTGACCTTCATTCATATAACCCTGCCTATAGCCAGTATTTGAATCCTGCCCATAGCCAGCATTTGAACCCTGCCCATAGTCAGCAGCATTTGAACCCTGCCCATAGCCACCATTTGAACCCTGCCCATAGCCACCAGCAGTTGAACCCTGCCCATAGCCAGCATTTGAACCCTGCCCCATAGCACCAGCAGTTGAACCCTGGCCCATAGCCAGCATTTTCATAGCCAGCATTTGAACCCTGCCCATAGTCAGCAGCATTTGAACCCTGCCCATAGCCACCATTTGAACCCTGCCCATAGCCACCAGCAGTTGAACCCTGCCCATAGCCAGCATTTGAACCCTGCCCATAGTCAGCAGCATTTGAACCCTGCCCATAGCCACCATTTGAACCCTGCCCATAGCCACCAGCAGTTGAACCCTGCCCATAGCCAGCATTTGAACCCTGCCCATAGCCAGTACTCGAACCCTGTTCATAGCCAGTATTTGAAACCTGCCCATTAGTTCCAGTATGTTGGAAGCCCCTTTGATCTTGTGGATAATGATTTCCCTGTTGAACTTGGTAATTGCCCTGATATTGACCTCTTCTTTGATCTTGGGGATAGCCTCCCTGCTGGCCATGGCTGAAAGAGCCCTGATATGGAACTGTATTTGCCTGATATGCACCCCTTCCTCCAGGAACATGCTCCCTATTGTTCATTGGCATTCTGTCTCCTTGTCCTGGCGGACCATAATTTTGCTGTGGTGGGTAATTTCGTGGAGGTCCATAGTTCTCACCACCTTGTATATATCCTTGTTGACTGTACTGGGGACTTCCACGTTGATTTGGCATTGGACCTCCTTGCTGGTCATATCTTGTTTGGGGAGGGTTTCTATTCCTGTCATTGAATCTTCCTCCCTTCCTATATTGAACAGGAGGCGGTCTTGGTGTTATTATTCCATTTTCATACTTGTCTCCTGTAATTTAAGTCAAAAGTCCAACAACTTAATGTCATATATACTTCCATGCCTAGCTACCAAAAGCAAAACAGGCCAATATTATTCTAGAAGAGTAGAAAAAAACACCAAACTGAATATAGCAGGTTGAATTAGCTTATAACCTTTAACAATGAATAAAGATAACAAAATTATAAACAATATATCTATTCCTTTTATTTTATTCTTTCTGAAGAGGGAGGGCAAATTGTAGCTTATTTGATGGAGTCGAGATTATTTAGTACCCTCATGCCTCCGTTATCATTATCATCTTCTTAATTACGATCTCAAAAATAGATTTCAGAAGGGAGAAATCTCACCTCCATACTCTTTGTTTTGCGGATCAATATAAGAATCTGGCAATACAAAAACAACTCCAGGTATATCTGTTTTAAAGAAAACAGTTAGTCAGCATCCAGACCTTACAAAAAGTTCTACCAAATATCAGTTTATATAGTTTATTATAAAAAGAAGATGCTATGAAGACTAATAACCTTTAAACTTTTCCGATTCCTCTTCTGTCATCAAAGCCTGAAACCCCTGATAAGTAGTGGTGCTACAAGCATATATTTTTTTCTTCGCCTCCTCAATACTGAAACCATCAAATGATTCAAAGTCAGCCATTTAAAATAAAAAAAATTCAAATTTTCAAGAAAACCTAAACATAGCAAGTAAATAAATCAATATTGTTGTAAATTTTTTAATAACACCTTGTAATACAGCTCATGCATAAGAGATTAGCAATCCAGTAAGGTAAAATATATATTTAATTTACTTTTGCTTTCAATTCTTAGAAGTTCAAACCAAAATCAAGCTTCACCCAACAATTCCCTTCCCCTGAAAGAAGATTTTTATTTAGAGTTTCTCATCCTGAAAATTACAACTTCAAACCTCCATCCAATCACTAAAAATTACAACTTTGCAGCTCCAGTGTAAAATTTACAATTTCAAAGCTGCAATAACTGAAAATTGCAACTTCAGAGCTCCAATCACTGAACACCATAACTTTATAACTAAAATCATCGATTGGGTAAGATATATGGGTACTGAAAGCGCCCGCACTATAAAACAAACAACAATTAGATTAACCTGATTCCAAGTCCCTGAGCGCAGATCCGCTCATAAGTGGCAACCATCTCCTCAGGTGTGGGCTTCGGGTCTTTAGGAAAATCAACAGTAATCAGCCAGTGATTAAAATCGCAGCCCTCAAATAGCACCATATCCTCTGTCAACTCATCCCCTTCTTTGTAAACCCTATACTGTTTTTTTCCTGCGGATGAGAGAGAAATTCGCGATCCTGTAAATGTTCGCGTTTGGAAGAGAGAAATTTCGGGCGATCGCGCGAACGGTGAGGGAGAAATTGGGTTTTCAAAGAGACGAGGATAGGAGGTAGGGATTATTGGAGAAGAAAGAGAGCGGTGTACAGTGGACAGTGAGGTTAGAGCTCGACGGAGGCGGAGAGATTGCGAAGCCATGGCTTAACGGTGGTGGTGGTGGTGGTGGTAGAGGAGGAGGAGGTGAATGAGAAACAGCGTTAGGGTTTTCTTAGGGGTTTAGGAAATTTCTAGAGAGTGGAGTTAGTAGGATTTTGCGTTTCAAATTGGGTAAAGATTGACTGCTGTAGTTTACGGTACTGTTCGTGTGATTTCCAATAGCTACAATCCACGTTGGGCATGTCTAAACACAAATTGGTTTTGAGGAAAATAATTTTTATGGATTTTTTAAACAATGAAATCAGATGAATCAGTTATTAAACAGAATAATAGGAGAAAATTCTATCAAAATCCATGAGATTAATTAACTAAAATCCACAATCATCAAATAATATTATAAAATTTGGAAATCAAACAATAGAAAATAAATAAATTCCAAAATTATAACAAAAATGTAAATTTATTGAAAATGAAATTTTAAAAAATAAAATTAAACTAAATAACCTTTTAAAATATATTCTACACATATAATATATTAGAATATAATATTTTTACATCAAATATTTTTACAAATAAGTGTTTTTTTTATTAAAAGGCAAATAAAAATTTAAATTAATTTAAACTTCTAATTCTTTTCAATTTAAAATAAGCATTTAATCTTTTAAATTTAAAGAAAATGTTAAATAAGTAATTCTACCAAGAAAATATTCTAAACTTAATTTTTAAAATTTTGAAAATACATCCAATCAAAATATAAAAAATACTGAAAAATTAAAAAATTTATAAAAAAATAAAAATAGAATAATTACTAGAGAGAAAATCAAATTTAAATTTCAGTTTTAATATAGATATAGATATAGATATAGTATTAGTATAGATAATAAATAGAATTTAAAAAAAAATCAGGTAAAGACTAAAGAGTACAAAGAGAGTAATTGGGTTAGAAAGCCCATTTCTCTTCTGGGTTTTATGTTGGCCCATAATAGAGAAAGGCCGATGTTGAGTACGATAGCATAGCTAAATACGTAATGGCTTAATCCTATTCTTTTGTTGTTTTTTTTTTATTACCATGCAATAAAGAAATTAATAAATAATAAATTTTCACCAACAAATGATCTTCATTTCACCAATAAGAAAGAAACAGTAAAAAGAGACCCTTCAAAGCTTTCCAAGAAGAGAATTCCAAAAGCAATAAGAGAGAAATTGAAAGTGATTTATAGTACAGCCTCCATGAGAGTAGGTTGCATTTGGTGAAGAGTAGGCTGTGAAGTGTGAAGCATATGAAAGAGAGAGAAAGCGAAGTCTCGCAGCGATTCCCATGCAACTAAAAGTGGGCTTGTTTACTCAATCACAAACAAAAACCAAATAAACAATTAAAAAAAATCAGACCTTCCATGTTCTCTTCACAATTTCAAGTTTCACTAATGACAAAAACTTTAATAATACTTTATTTTTCAGTTTCAATGGTTGCTATTTGATTCATATTTTACTCGCTTCCTCACTTCCTGGATGCTACACTTTATAGTTTATACCTCACTGTCACCCACTTCAATATTTCTTGAGAAAATTCTCTGTTTTCTCAGGAAAGTCTCTGTTTTTTGAAGTGGTGGAAAGCTAATACGTTGTGAGCTTTTAACCATTTGAAACTTTCTAGAGAAAGTTCTCTGTTTTCCCAAGAAATTCGTTAAAGTGGCATTTTTTTTTTCTTCGTTCTCGTTTTTTGTTTGCTGGTTGAGTTGAGTTTTCTTGTTATTGTTGGTTTTATATGATTTGACAAATGGCAGAAGAAGTATTGGTGAGACCAGGGAGGTCTTTGGCTGAAACTCCTACTTACTCTGTAGCTTCGGTGGTTACTGTATTGGTTTTTGTTTGCTTCTTAGTTGAGCGCTCCATCTACAGATTTGGAAAGGTAAAGACAAATCTTTTTTGTTTGTTTTTCTTGTGGGGGGAGTGGGAATCAGTTCTGCAAGAATGCTCTTCTTGGTTCCTGAGAAAATGCAGGCAAGTGCCAGACTTTGTGTTTGGAATCGCTTCTAATTCATTTGTCGTTCACACATGAATTCATATATGTCAAATGCTGAAGAAAAAAACGAATTTTCTTACAACTAACTGTTTGGTTGCTGAGAAAATGTGGGATTGGTGAAAGAAACTGAGGCCTTCGATTTCGAAGTTGGGACCCACAAAAAGCATTTTACGCATTTTTTTTCGCTGGAAGTTCATAAATTTTGCTACATTCAACTATTCAGTTGTTCAGACAATTTATTTTTTGGCCTATTAGGCCCTCTGATGAGTAGGAGAATTAAATGTCTGATTTTATGCTCTGTGTTTACAGTGGTTGAAGAAGACCAGGAGAAAGGCCTTGTTTGCCTCTCTGGAGAAACTTAAAGAAGGTGGGGCTATAATCCATTAATGAAACAAATTTTAAAGGGTTTGGGTCTCGATTTTGATCTGTTCTATATAGAAAATCATACACTTTTATTATAATATATTGCTTTTTAAGTTTGATCCTTTTTACTACATTTGCAACTTCAAGTTTGATTCTTTCTTTCTCCGCTGTTTTTTCTTGTTAGAGCTGATGCTGCTTGGACTAATATCTTTGTTGTTGGCGCAATGGGCAAGATGGATATCTGAGATTTGTGTAAATTCATCTCTTTTCAACAGTAAATTCTATCTTTGTTCACAAGAGGATTATGGTATAATTGAAGATGTCCTACTTGAAAGTTCCACAACTTTCCTAAACAAAACTGATATTCCTCCAAAAGGGATAACTACTCGAACCTCTCATCAATGTGGTGAGGTAAATCGCTGCTCTTTCTGTTTGTAATTTATGAGGCACATAATGGTGGCTGAACTAGCAGTAATAATTGCAGGGCCGTGAACCATTTGTATCGCTGGAGGGTCTCGAGCAGCTCCACCGGTTTTTATTTGTTCTGGGTATAACACATGTTCTTTACAGCTGTTTATCCGT
Source organism: Jatropha curcas (assembly GCF_014843425.1). The sequence continues at coordinate 536,740 of NW_023590969.1, forward strand.
TGGTCTGGCCATGAGCAAGGTATGTGAAGTAGTATCTATAAGTTGAGGGCTCCTAAGTAATAGTTCAAATAGTTGGAAGATGTCTTTGACATATTACCAAAGATTGGCCTACTTTCTGCCCTCATAAATTTGTAGGGTCCTTCTGGTGCAGTTGAATTATCTGTGGAAATTCTATATAGTGAACTTGTTCATGCCACTTGGGATTGGTCCCCATGAACTTTTGCTCAGTCCATATCATTTGTCATATTCATTTTAAACAAAAATTGTTTAGCTATCAATTTATAAATTTTATTTGTAACGTGTGATCCTTCATGAATTATTGTGATGGTTTATTTCTTTTACATTTTTTCTTTCTAGATTTATAGTTGGAGGAAGTGGGAAAACCAAGCCAGCTTAGTTCCTGAAGAGAATTTGCAAGGTACCCCGATGAAAATCGTGAAAGAAATAGTGATCTAATAACTCTGGCTAATGTAACAGCACCTTTTCAACTGGTATACATATGTGCTAATATTTAGGTGTGTAAATAAGCTTAGTCGGCTAGCGAGCTGTTTGAGCTCGGCTCGAGAAAAGTTTGAAAAAATTCGGCTCAAGGATTAAGTTCAAGCCTAATAATATTTAATTCGAAAGTTCGTCGAGCCTTATTGAACTCTATTGATATATATATACATATATATAATATTTATTTTAAAATTATTCAAGAATCAAGCCTCGAATCGAGCTCGAGATTAAAATTTTCAGGGTCGTTGAGTTTCGAGCTTGATAGGTTTGATATCGGATTGGCTCGTTTGTACTCTTAGAACTACTAGTAATATTTACCAAATGAAGATCAAATGATAGATTTCCTTAAGTATAGCACATGCAATGCATTAGTTTAAGAGGTTTTAGCTCATAAGGCCGTGTGGAAATTGCGATACAACCATATTGAACATTATAAGAACTCCTTAATTAGTTCTTTGTACTTAATTTTTTCTCCCTTGCATTTATTTTTATTGCTTTGTCATAGCAAAGAGAAACAAGGTGATGAGACGACAATCGACCTTTGTTTTCCACCGCACATCTCATCCATGGAGCAGGAGTCGCATTCTCATTTGGATGGTGATTCTGTTTTCTTTTTACTTGTGATGTTTATTTAGTGCTGGAGATGTTCTAATTGCAAATTTGGTGATTTTGGCCCTAATTTTCTCAGCTTATTTATCTACTGTTTGATTCTTGTCTAATTGTTTATGTTTATTTTCCTCCTCGTGTAAAAAAGTTTAAACTTTCTTTCCCACGTCTTCTTCTGCAGCTTTGTTTCCTTCGGCAATTTAAGAGTTCTATAAAGAAATCAGACTACTTAGCACTGCGATTGGGTTTCATCACTGTGAGTATCTAACATTGTTTCCTTCTCTATGATAACATATGAGTAAGAATCTTCAGTACACAAAAATTTTGCCTTCTTTATCAAATGTCATTTTGTTATTACAAATTCTACTTATTCAAGAAATCCAATTTAGTTACTTTTTTTTTTTTTTTTTTTTCTATTCTTGATTATCAGATGCCGTATCTATTTTACTGTCTTATTTCATCCACCTTCACTGAACATCTTTTTCATGCTTTCCAATTTTCAGAAGCACAAATTGCCACTTTCTTATAATTTTCATGGATATATGGTTCGAAGTATGGAAGACGAATTTCATGGAATCTTGGGGATTAGGTATTTGTTTATCCAACTTGAAGTGTAGGCATTTTTCTTTCTTTAATTTTCATTGCCTTTGTTGTTACAGGCTCTTAGATTCTTAACCACAAGTAGTGGAATGCAAAATGAGTTGAACTGAATCACTTTTTATAATTTTGCAGCTTGCCACTTTGGGGTTATACAATATTGTGCATCTTCATAAATATTCATGGTGAGCTGTCATTTTCGAAATGCAAAAATAAATAAATGATGAAAGCTTTTCACATTTGAAGTACTTCTTGGAATACTGAGGACATCTAAATGTTGCAGGTTTAAATATTTATTTTTGGCTCTCTTTCATCCCTGCCATAGTAAGTATAGTCACTCATTTGGTCATTTTATTGATACAGCACAAGACATTTAGTTAATCCTTGAATGGTTGTTTCATTTGTCGAAGCTTGTCATGTTGATTGGGACAAAGCTTCAGCATGTTGTATCTACATTAGCCCTGGAAATTGTAGAGCAAACAGGTCCCTCCATTGGGGCTCAAGTAAAGCCTCGTGACGATCTCTTTTGGTTTGGAAAGCCTGAGATACTGCTAAGATTGATACAGTTTATTATATTTCAGGTAATGAATAATGATTTTTATTTTTAAATCATATGAACAATACACATATATTTATGTGCTCTCCTCAGATGATGAATAATGATCTGTCTTTTTTTTGTGCAGAATGCCTTCGAGATGGCAACATTCATTTGGTCCTTAGTAAGATCAAAGCCTTTCTCTCTATCTCTCTGCACTTTTCTCTTATTTTCTTGCCAGTTGTGACAAATGCAGTAGTATTGAATTATTTGATTCTCTTTAATTTTAGTGGGGGTTTAAGCAAAGATCATGCTTCATGAAAAATCATTTAATGGTGGTTATTCGGCTAGCTTCCGGGTATGTTTCTCTCGACTGTCAAACTTTTCTTACAAAGTTAAACACTTTCAACAATTCCATTGAAGTCAAAACTATGCTTATTTGCAGTTTGGAGAAAAGATAATCTGATATAAGTATTTTTCAAGCCAAAAAATTGATTTTGTTACATTAAGAATATTTTAGCAAGTTCACAGACTCAACTTATGGCTTTAGGTGCTTATTGGCATAGTATAGTAAATTCTGTTAAATTGAAACATGCCATAAGTTAGTGGCAAACCAATGCCTATTCTTGCATGCATGATAAAAGCAATTACGGTTTGCTAGTGTGTTGTTGCTCCAACTTTTGAACAATTTCCAAGAAATTTATACCATGCCATTGATATTGATTGTGAAATCTTGAATAGTTATATATTGTTTAGCCGTAACCATTCTACATTTCATTTTGTATCGGTGAATACAGGGTTCTTGTTCAGTTCTGGTGTAGCTATAGCACAGTTCCTCTGAATGTAATTGTTACTCAGGTTTGCCACACTTTTCTAGCGCAAATAATATTCCCATTACATGCATTATTCATCTCTTATTATTGGACAATTCATCAACTTAGACAATGTTGTTTATACATCAACTGCATTTTATAAAATTCAATGTTGTAATAGCCTCGCCGTTAAGAACATGACATGAAAAGCTAAGAAAGACACGCATAAATAGGTGAGGAGAGGCATCTTTCAATTGTACACAGGGAAAATTGAGGCAAGTAAATTTAAAATAGTGCACTATATTGGCTCGATCAGGCTCAAGAACCAATTGAGAGTTCAAGCTCACCTCATTTACACCTTTTTTTTTTTTTTTTTTTTTTTTTTTTTACAAAATTCAAATCAAATTAGACAATGTTTGTATTACTACATCAACTGCAATTTTATACAAATTCAACTGTTGGTAATAGCCTCAAGCCGTTAATGAAACACTGACCATGAAAAGCCTAAGAAAAGACACGCCATAATAGTGAGGCAGAGGCATCTTTCATTGTCACAGAGGAAAATTGAAGGCAAGTAAATTAAAATAGTGCACTATATTTGGCTCGATCAGGCTCAAAAGAAACCAAAATTGAGAGTTCAAGCTACCTCGAATTTACAACCTTTTTTTTTTTTTTTTTTTTTTTTTTTTTTTTTTTTTTTTTTTTTAAAGTTATCAGATAAACACATAATTTTATGATCTTTGACGAGTTCAGATGGGATCACGGTTTAAGAAAGCCTTAGTTGCTGAAAGTGTAAGAGAGTCACTACACAGCTGGTGCAAGAGAGTGAAGGAGAGATCTAAGCGCGAATCTGCACATTCAGTCGCTACAAGATCAGTATGTTCACTTGATACAACAATCGATGAAGGAGATGAAGTTACAGTTGCATCAGGCACTCTATCTCGGTCATCTTCCTTAGGCTCAATAAATGGGATAACCGTAGCAGCTCCTGAGCATGTTGAGACTTCGAACTCGCTTCAAGTTGAACTTTCTTCTCGGATCGAAGAGTACTTAAATGACAGTACATCACATCCTCCTGCCATTGATGATGATGATGACAATGAAGATAACATAGAGGAACCAAAAGTTGAGACTCTCTCAGATTTGTTTCGAAGAACTTGATTAAATTTTATCTTAAAATTACAAGAATTGTTACCTTTTTACAGTGCTAAAAGAATCAGAAACTTGATGACAACTAAAAAACAATGCAATTAATACACAATCTGCCTGACAAAAGCTTTTACTAATATTAGGTAAACATTTGGTAGCACTGTCAATGTGTTATAAACATGCACATGTTATTAGTTTTTTTTTTTTTTTTTTTTCATGTTTATTTTTTTTTTTTTTTTTTGAAGAGAAAAGAGATTTTCATTTAAGCATGGTTTGACGCAAGATACAGGTATAAGCTTCTATATTAGAAGGAAGCTTATATCCATTTTTTTTTTTTTTTTTTTGAAGGAGAAAAGATTTCATTAAGCATGGTTTGAAGCAAATACAGGTATAGCTTCTATATTAGAAGGAAGCTTATACCACACATGGGAGCTAGCATAAGAATAAGACATTCTTGTAAGAGCATGAGCTTGTCTCAGAACCCAACAAACACTATTTATTATACATTTATTATATTGATAAGTAAATCCCTCATCTTTGTATAATGTTTTGCAATAACTCATTTTTCATTTTTTATAATATCTAAAACTAAAATTCATAAAAAAAAATATTTTGAACTATAAAAAACTTCATTTTTTTAAGCTTCAATGGTTATTAAAAATTTGCTTACTTAGAGCAAAGCTATATCTAATAGACTAACAAGATTACTACTAATTTTTAATCCAAATTCTGCTTTATTTCCTCTAATTTCATTTTTCACTATTTTAATTAGAAATATATTATTTGGTCCAATTATCCAATTAGGCATACCCTTCTTATTGTGGTGAATGTAATTTTCAATCCCTATCCATATTTATTAAATATGAGAAAAAAAAAAGGGATAATGGACTAAAATGAACTACCTCCATCCCATCATAATATCATATAATCCAACCTCCTTGAGCTTTCCATCAAAGAAAAATACATAATACATCCCATCTTCATTTTCAAAAATATATATATACACTAGAAAATATATGAAATGGCTGCCTGAAAAATTTTAGATAGTTAGCATTACATCCTCCTTTTAGAAGAATTTTCAATATCCATCTAAAATAATTTTACAACAAAAATTAAAGAGTGTGTGTGTGTGTGTGTGAAAGAAAGAAGGAAATGAATCATATAAATGTTTATTAAGCTACAAGAAGAGCTTCAACTCTCAATTGACAAGAAACATAACAATCTTAATTAATTATCCTGAAGAACAAAATAAACTAAACCAACCAACCCCACAAAACCAAATTACATAGAAAGCAAGCAAGCAAGAAAATGCTTAATTAATTAATTAATCAAGGAAGAAGATTAAGCAACAAGATCTTCTTCCTTGTGTGTCTCAATGACAACATCAGAAGTGGGATAAGCAACACAAGTAAGAACCCAGCCCTCTTCCATTTGTTCATCATCAAGAAAACTACCATCGGACTGATCAACCTCTCCTCCTACAACTTTCCCTGCACAAGAAGAGCAAGAACCTGCCCTACATGAGTATGGCAAGTCAACTCCTGCTTCTTCAGCTGCATCCAGAATGTACACGTCATCAGGGCATTCTATTACTTTTTCACCCTCTGGAGTTAACAGTTTTACTTTGTATGATGCCATTGCCTTGAACTTTCCTCCGCGGCTTGATTTCAGGCCGAAAAGAGCTTGTCCCACGTTGGGAAGTGCTCGCAGGCTAGTAACCGGCTGCCGGCGAGTGAAGGAGGTACTAACCATGGCACTGGAGAGGGCTGTGGAGGCCATTTTTTTTCTTTTCTATGTTAGAGAAATGGGAATGCTCTTTTCTTGGTGTGGAATGGGAGGCTAAAGCAAAGAAGAGGTGGATAGTGTTATTAAATGCAAGGCTTGTGGCTATGAAATGGAAAAGGGTTGAACTGGAGTGGAATCCTATCTGCCACGTGGCAACCTACTGTGGCTTACATTATCTTTTTATCATCACCACAGAGAGATTGGTGAATGTGGCGGGCACGATCCTACGACGGATCTTTTGGCATTATATTTTTATGGCTCTTATTATTTAATTATTATACAATGGTCTTTTTTAATTTTCACCTGTGTACTTATCGTGAATTGGCAGCATTCTACGGTTGCCCAAGCTTCTTTTTGGGACAAATAAGTATATAACACTCAACTAACTACTTGTTCAAACCAACACCACAAACTCCCAGATTGAAAACCCTAAATACTATTTCTTAATATTGTAATATATTATGATTGCTTTTAGCATTTTATAAAAAATTATTCAAATAGTTAACAGTTTCACACTAATAAAACCACTCAAACAGTTAACAGTTTCACACTAATAAAACCGTAACAGATCAGCTAACTTTGCTGAATAAACCCAAAGTAAATTCACAAAATGCAGAAAATAGATCCTATCCTCATTCTGGAAAATTTGCACAAAAAATAAATAAAATCATTGCATCAAAATTTTAATGAAATTTTAACAATGCCCCCCATTTTGTCTGTTCAATAATCTCCCCAACAATTTGGCCCCTCACAAAACAAAGAAAATAGTTGCAGTTAGTTGCACCCAAATCCCGGCAATTCACCCTGTCAAGATTTTGCTTCCGATAAGATAAATGAAAAGGGAATGACATATCAATGCATTAGTTGCAGTTGGAAACAACAGATGTATGCACATACAATTCTAAAGCACAAAATTCATTTTCTTCAAACTTGGCCCCCCGAAAAGTTTCTACTTCAGAAGATGAGCAGACAACAAAACAAATTCAAGGAAAGGGGAATTAGGCGTTGGTTCTTACATAGGACATCTATTCGTAAAACAGGAGAGAAAAAATGACAGGTGTTTGATATATTTTGCTAACTTCACATATTATAAGAACAATCTCTGAATTCTAAATTAAGGATTTCACTTACAGCCGGGGAAAAAACCAAAAACAATCTCAGGGCTTTCCCCTAGTCCAGAGAAAGAAGAATACTTCCCCGTCGTCAAACATTTGGATTCTTTTGTAGCTTTGCTAACCTCCATTACAAAGACCAGAGACTTCATCAAAATTTAATGTCTCAACAAGAATGTGCCCAGAGAAGCTCTCAGGTCTCTTTCTCCTTGGTGAGTGTTTTAGTCACACTTGATGTTTCTGTAAATCCTCCTCACAAACAAATTCGACCCCAAATAGCCAACAGCTCCTGCATATAAAGAAACAACGATTACATAGATGCCCCGATAGCAATTTTTTTAGATCAGGTCTCAGAAAGTAAATGCTCTGGAGAATCTTCAACAAGCTAGCAGTCAATACAAATAGCCATGTGCCTGAACTAGGCAGTACAACATTTGTCATGCTTTTAAAATAATTTATGATGCCTTATTTCCTGCTTATGCAATCCTAAATGAATCAACTTGAAGGAAGATTTGAGAGTACATAAGGATATGAAATTGGGTTGAACAACCACACAGAGGACCATATTTCACAGCGTTAAACAGGTTCTCCAACATTATATATCAAAGTCTCAACAAGCATACCAAATTAACCGGCAAAGGAACCCCAGAAGAATAATCTGTTTAACTTGAGTAAAAAATATTTTGATTGCAGAAATAGGATATTAACGTACAATAAACTAAAGTCCAGAAATATCAAGGCACTCGTACAAAATTAATCAGAAAGAAAAAACTTACCACAAAGGATCCCTAAACCAAGGCAGAACATCAAAGTGTATCCAAAATAGAAGCTCGTTTGGAAGAAGCCTGACATCTTTGTCTTCACATAATAGTAATATATTGAGTATAAGTACACGTAAACAGCTGTTGAGGCTGCAGAGAAAAATGATGTCCACTGCCAGTGGTAGTTCTCAGCATTGAGCAAGAAATATGTTCCCACAATTGTCACACAAACAGTGACAATAATGAGAATCAGAAAAACCAGCAACATAAAGCCATATACATAGTAGACCTGTCCAGTAGCACAAAGGATAATGTTAGCAAAATATTTAAAAGCAGTATTGCTTAAACTCTGTGACAAGCATAAATTCCGCATGTGCACTCACACAGGAATATATAACTAATGGTGCCTAGAAAATAGGAATCATATCAATAAAATAATAACGAACTAATTAGTAATCCTGCACTCTATGTATAGAATTTGCAAACAGAATGACAATCAGCAAGCAATAAAAACTGAGTGCATGAAAGAACATGGCGCCTCTTGGAGCAAACTCATTCAAGTTCATATTGCAGCTAGAAAAAACAGATATGTGCTATTTGATAATATTTCCGACATGCTTTAGGCTAATGTAGGAAAATATACACCCTAATCTTTGATTCTTATTATCTATTAATTTGAGATACAAAGATTGATCAAATAAATATACATATCCTTACATGACAAAATTATCATGAAGTTCTAAGATTGATGTAAATTCCAAAACTAAAGTGAAGTGTGCTAACACTTTGACATATATTATGCATTTAAGATGACCACTCAATGCATTCAAAAGATACAATATAGTATCTAACAAAATTTGGTCAACAAAAACAGGTTTTCATGTAGTGAATGTCCCAAAAAAAGGTACCAGGAATCAGATACAATACATGTCATCGGAAACTTTTTGTACTGATCAAACAACAACGCAGCACAATTCACCTTGTAATTCCAGAATGAAGTGAAGACAAAATACATCTCAATGAATATGCTACCAAAAGGTAGTAGTCCTCCCATCAATGAGACTACAGATGGTGTGAGGTACCATTTCTTCTCAGGGATTGGTCGAGGAATGGTCTTCACACGACATGGATTATTTGGTGCGCCACTCCAATTTCTTCCGACAACCGTACCAAGAAGCGCAAGAGGGAAGGAGATGAAAGCCCAAATTACGAAAACCACAACCATGGTGCCAAAGGGAATAGCTGCTAAAGACCCATAGAATATAGCAATTGTGTTCAATATAAACCCAATCCCAAAGCACATGAATGGAAATAGAGAAGCTGTGAGGATCATCGACTTTATCCAATTTTTACCTGTAAGTGAAAAAGAAGAAAAAAAAAACTAATAAATATAAGAATAAGCAGAAAACACATCACAGTTAAATAATGCATAGAGATGCATACCGCCATGGCGTGAATACATGCCCCCACTCACATAACCCGAAATGAATGATGTAAGGGCATAGCACACAATGAAAGTCGTGACAATTGCTCCCCTCCTGAATAACATAAAGAACAGTAAATTTTATCATACAAAAATAAGGAGATAAACAAATTTTTATTTATGGATAAGAATAAAATCTGTGGAGATGCAATATGAAAGAGTCCTTCATAATTTGTTAGAATACGAATGAGAAAAAAAAAAAAAAAAAAACCCCCTCCTGAATAACATAAAGAACAGTAAATTTTAATCAATACAATAAGGAGATACAAATTTTATTTATGGATAAGAATAAAATCTGTTGGAGATGCAATATGAAAAGATCCTATCAAATTTGTTAGAGATACGAATAGAAAAAAAAAAAAAAAACAAAAGCTCTGCAAGAGGCTTGAGTAAGAAAGAAAGAGGTACTCCGCAGACAACCACCAGGGTGTAGAGCCAAGAACAGAAAGATAGAAAGAAGACATATATCAACCAAGATAACAGAGATCTCGTAGAAATTTTAATAGTGCGCGTCGAAAAGAATCCTAGAACTATAGCAACGCTAATTAAAAAAAAAAAAAAAAAAAGCTCTGCCGAGGCTTGAGTAGAAAGAAGAGGTACTCGAACACCACCAGGGTGTAAGCCAAGAAGAAATAGAAAGAGATATATACAAGATAACAGAATCTAGAAATTTTATAGTGGCGTGAAAAAGAATCTAGAATCTAGCAAGTATTCTGGAGTAATATCTCAACATACCCAACATATAGTGTTCCAACAATTGCCAACAATATGACAAGCAGCACAAGCAGTGCCAGCTGAGCACCAGTACCAACAACAGCAGAAAGAACTACTAAATTACGAGGTGGCCGGAAAACATCCCCATGGACAAGTTTCCAACCAGACTCCTCACTAACATCTCTTTCCTGAAAAAAAATTCCAGTGGTTGCCACATATATTAGTTTTAGAATCTACTGCAATTGGTTGACATGCATAAGCACACACACAAACACACACCAGAACTTGTTCATTAAAATTAAAAGAATTCACATCAAACAAAAGAATAAAAAAGACAACCAATCAACATAATATTTACAAGTGCTTGTATTGAAGGAAAGCATACCAGAGAATCAAGATCGTCATCTTCCCGCGCATACTTAGCATAGTCATTTCTAAGAGTCCGCATCAATATCATTGACACCAAACCAGTGAGAAAGATAACCATCATGAATGAATTGAAAATGGAGAACCAATGGATCTGCATGTTTGAAAATGAAGTTATGAATAAGTGAACCAATATAAAGGAGCATAATAACTGAACAGCTAGAATACAACCATGAAACTTTTTCTTTTTCTTCCGCGAACAAATGAAAGAAATTTACCTGGTGCTCAAAGAAAGGATAGTCTAAATACACATCAAAACGACGTGCAAAAGTGATATCAGTCGAAACCCATTTCACAGAATATGTCATGTCTAATATTCTACCAGCTTCTACAGGCTTTGGACTATCTTGTGTAAGATTTACGTGAATAATCTGCGCCAAAAAAAATTTGATGATTTAACAACAGGTGTCAATATCATTCATGAAAAACACATTGGTGTCGCATAACCACAAACCTGATCTTTATTATATCTAACAGTTATGCTCTTATGGGTGTAAAGTACATGCTTGCCATTATCACTGTTCTTGTCAGGATGCAACTCACCAACAAAGCCTAATGATCAATCAGAAAATACATTTGAGAATGAATTATCAAATCACACTGTGTGCATGAGAGAGAAAGAAAACAGTATAGTTTGGTGAATATATACCCCACAACGGCAGGTCATCTGAACTTGCAATCCAAATACCAAAGATCAACCGGAAAGAGAAAAAATAATAATAAGTGGTCCATAAACCGCATAAAAAAGCAGCAATTGAAGGAGACAAACAATCCCAGTATTCACATGTGTGCATAGTAAACATGTAAATACACACACCCCCCCAATATATGAAAATATTAGAGGCAACATTGCAAAACTTCATAGCATTCCAATAGGAACATGTACCAGAATGTGAAATAACATACCCATGAAGAATTCAAACCAATAGTTGTTTTCAATTGCATCCTTGAACTGTTTGACTTTTGATTCATCGAGGTCAAGTGAACAAATTGTACTTCTTTCGACATTCCCTGATTAAAAAAAAAACGAGAGAGAGAGAGAGAGAGAGAGAGAGAGAGAGAGAGAGAGGAACAAAAATTGCACTTCATTTCGACATTCCCGTTGATTCAACACAAACCAAAAACTGAGAGAGAGACGCCGCAGTAGAGAGAGAGAGAGAGGATAGAGAGACGGCGGAAATTACAAAAACAACATACAAGAGGTGAAAACAAAATTCAAAAAAAAAAAACGAGAGAGAGAGAGAGAGAGAGAGAGAGAGAGAGAGAGAGAGAGGGGATTAAAAACAAATAACAGAGGTGAAAACAAAATTCAAAAGCAAAAAAACTAATCAAACTCCAGCATAAATGTAGGCTAGTTTGAGAACAGTTACATACTCAAGAACTTTATGTCAATCTTGCTATCAATAAGTTCATTTCCTCCTAGGACCTCACCAAGGCCACCCCATTTGTGTGCAGCACTGCCAGAAGGATGACAAAATGGAAGACTGTAATAGTTGTACGTTTCTTGTGGATTATTATAAGGACCAACTTTGTTCACCCAAAGAGTAACTGGTTCATCTGGTTGATACTGCAAAAAGGAAAAACAGAAGGTGTCAAGGAAAAATAAAATATAGCAATTAATCAAAATGGTGTTCTAACATGCTCTCACAGTAACCAAATTGGTGCCCAAGTCATTTTATTCATTCCTTTCAGATTTTTATAATCCAACATTCAAAACAAAATGAAATGAAACAATTAACAAATGCACGAAACTGGAATCATGAAGGTAAAAACCAGCTGAATCATGTGAGGTCAGCATCTAAATTAGATTCCACACCCACAGTTTGCAATGCTTTCCATCTCTTTCCTGACACGGTAAAAAGCATGGTGCTTCTTTTTTAAGTTTATACTAGTCTAAAAAGTTGTTTCACCCTTTGCATGATTTTATTTCCTATCAAGGAACAAATATGCATTTCAAAACAAACACCATGTCCCTAGAAAGCATTTGCCAGTGGTACAAGTGATGCCTAAAACCAAATTTAAACGCTGAGACACAATAAATAGCTTCATGCAAATTTCAAGACAAATCTGCTGCAGTGCACCTAGACCATCAACCTCTTGAGGAAGCGTTGTACATATTTCAAATCACTAAACAATGGCTCTCCCACAGAGCTCCTGCAGCCTTTTCCAAGAAGGTATCCAAGTCTATAAACCTCTAATGACTGGCACCAATATGATGCCGCATCAGAAATCAGCTTTAAGCTTCATTCAAAATGTGGTCTTTACAGCCAAAAATTCAAATCAGTTGAAACCAAACCAAACCAAAAAAAGAAAAAAAAAACTTGAATGTGGCACCAGAAAGTTCACTAACAGAATTCAACTGCTTATCAAAACAATTTTCATAAAACTCATTCATGTAGATGAGGTAGTAATCAGATCCACTGTACAAGAATCAGCAACAAAGCCATCCACATTTGTTATACCAATTATTCTGTTACTAAGTATCTTACATTTTGTACTACGATAATCTAAAAAGGGAGAGTGAAGTTTTCCATTCACAGCCATTACTCGGTCAACTACCAAAAAGAGTCCAACTTTCCCCTCATGCGCCTTCTCATCCACATCTTATTACTACAAGCAAGCTTTCCAGCATTCACATTTGCGCGCTCAAGAACTAATAAAAACAACAAGAGATCTAAGCAGTAATCCCCAATCCACAAAATCGCAACAATTCAAAACAAAATTGAACGAATCAAAGCACAACATCCTCACAAAATGAACAAAAGAACCAATTTGCGAAGCACACTAATTCAAAAACGCCACAGATCTGAGTCCAACTCCGGAACTAAAAATCCCTAAATGGCGAGATCTACAAGGTACAACCCCGCAACACCGAGTCAATCGAAAAGGGAAGGTTTGAAGTTTTACCTTGTGATCCGACTCGGAGGCGAGCGCCGGAGAAAGGGAGATGAGAGAAACGAAAGCAAAGAGAAAGACGACAGTGGATCGGACCGTCGTGGCGGTGGAGAAGGTGGACATGGCGATCACCGTCGACAGCGGGATCTGACGGTCTAGATTGAGGTCAATTAAAGGTCTTTCTTCTATTCTTTTTGGAGTTTTTATGGATTCTTTCTCCGCTAAAGCTCTGATATGCCCTTTCCCTTTTATCAGATAGATAGAGAGAGAGTAACGAGCTCGTGCGTTTGGATTTGCGACTTGTTTTGTTATTCAAGCGAAAATACATTTTACAGAATGAATACGTCGAAATAAAGTAAAGAAAATAAAATTGTTACCAAAAAAAAAAAAAAAAGTAAAGAAATAAAATAAATAATTTATGAATTAATGGGCCCTTTTCACTTAAAAGGCCACATTGATATTTTCAATTTGGGCCTGAATATGATAATGCTACTTTGGACCAAAATACAGATCCATGAGTGGGTTATAAATAAGAGTAACATGAAATCCTTAATTTTATTAGTTTCCACCATGAATCCGATCTAATTAAATTTTTTTGATCAGAATAGATTTGATAATCTCATAAGTTATTCTCTAAATATGGATTTATTCGGTAACTTGTTGTTACTCAAGATATTTCATTTTAATTTTCCTCAGAAAAAAAATATTTCATTTTAATATTAAATCAAACTCAATAATAATTATAATATTGTTAAAAAAAATTCATTGGAAGTAATTCCTTGTCAAAATGAACCCCAACATTTAACTTTATCAGAAACTTGTTTCGTTTGTACCTCAAGATATACCTTAGTAGTAGGTGTATATACAAACCCCAATAAATTTGAATTCGAATCTCACTTCCCTCTGTACTTAAAAAAAAAAACTAGTTTTGTTTCAATTTTTTTATCGAGATATGGTTCGAAATGTTACAAACAATACAAAATAATTATCTCACAATAATTGCGAAATTAAAGTTAATTAATAAAAAAAAGGAAATACTCAAACTTAATCACTTTATCTCGATTTTTTCTTCCAAAGTTAATTTGTTTCAAACCGTCTCTGTCTTGTTCTCCCAAATACCACCCTTCTCGGTTCTAATAATTTCGTGTTTCGAAACCAATCGCGCCGTATATTGTTCCCAAGATATAGGATGAACACCGCACTTAATGGTTCCCTTAACATTGTAATCATCATATCCATCTTCAATAACAAACTGGAATGAGGCCTGAGAGAAATGCTTTTTATAGTCGAAAGAATGGTACCAAAGGAACACATGTTCTGAATCTAATTTATGCATTACCCACACGCCTGGAAAATGAAAGTCATGGATATTTCCAGATTTATCTTCGAATTTCGCACGACATGAAACCAAAATTTGATGAGAATTAAGAAGCTTAGGATCAATAACAGAGCAAAAACAGAAACCCAAAATATCATCATCTCTCTCCAGCTCGAATGAAATATGAGATCCACATCCACTCATCTGATATCTCATGCTGTGTAGAACTTCCATCCCAGGAATACATAATCTGAAGTCCTGTCCCATGAAAATATAACACAGTTCATGAATGAGAAAATGGGGAATTTGAAGATAAATCTTTCACGGCATCAATAATAAATAACTATTGAAATATTTTCCTGATAATTTTCCTCATAAAAGGACTAGACATCCATTGCCAACGAACAATAAACATGCTCTACCTCCGGCCATCCACAGCATATGATTTACCGAAATAGATTTGGCGAAAAACACCTAAGGTGGTAATTTTATTTTGTCTACCTCTCTAATAGTATAGTAATTAGGCAAATATTTCATTTAGTATCAATTTTCGGAAATTTAAAATAACTTTTTTTTTAGGAAAATAAGTTTTCTTTTTTTTTTTTTTTATCCATATACGAGTTTAAGCAAATCAATCACTTGACATAGGAAGTACCATAACATTAAGGAAATATACCTCTTTTTCTGGATATGCAGACAATAGGGTTTCCATAATTTCGATACGTACATTCTCATCCAATTTGATGCAATTACTAAAATCAAGACATTGACCGTCCATTTTGAGAAAATCATCATGCTCCACATATGCCTCTCCATCTTCATCTTCATCTTCCAGGGAAAGGAATGGACATGATACAAATTCTAAAGAGATGCAATTTGATGCAGAAAAAATTCTTGAGCATGGAAGTTGCGGTAAATTTCTTAGCCTCTTACAATCATTCAACTGAAGTGTGTTCAACTTAAAAAGCAGTTTGATGCTTGCAGGTATGCTTTTGAAATCGTTTCCATCTAAATATAACGATTCCAATGAAATTAATGACCCAATACTCTCTGGAATTTCCAATATACTACACTTACTCAGAAAAAGATTCCTCAGGCAATTCAAACCGGACAAAGGAGGCAATGTCGTCAAACGTTTACATCCCTCACAACATAAATATTCCAATTTGCTCAATTGATTGATAGAGGATGGTAATATTTTTATGCCACTTCCTGCTGCTGCAAGCTTCATCAGAGATTTTAAATCTCCTAAGTTATCTGGCAATCCGTTGAGTTTCAAACAATCTGTAACCTCAATTTCTTCAAGAGATTTTAACTGACAAATGCTTTGTGGAAGACAAGATAATTTTGAGCATTTAACGAGAGTAAGTCGCACGAGACTCTTTAACTTGCCAATGCAGTTTGGAAGATTTTCGAGCTCTGTACCCCACAAGGACAAAGTAACAAGTCGAGAGCAATGTCCGATTGATAAAGGCAATTGTTTTATAGCAGTTCTATTTAAATATAAAAACCTTATATTGCAAGGAACCTCTGGACATTCTTCAAGTTTTGAGCAATGTTTAAGATTGAGAAACTCAAGATTTTCTAACTGAATGAAGCTTGGCAAACTGCAGATACTTTCACAGCCTTCCAAGTCTATCAGAGCAAGCCTACTTGAATTTTCAAGAGATGAAGGAATCTCAACTAAACTTTCACATTTGCTCAAATATAATTTCTCAAGATTTGGAGCTTCAAACGAGTTTGGAATTCTTATTAAGGACTCAGAGTTCTTGAGGTCCATGACTTTCAAATTTCCAAGAGGCTGTAATAAAAATAGGAAGAATATGAATTATTAACATCATATTTTGTATGAGTAGATATTTAGTAAATTTAGTGGAATTCCTTAAAATTTCATGCTTTAATATTTGTCATGTGAAAAAAAAATTCTCATCAATTCAATTTTATAAAGTTTAGCTCAACTGAATCATGCATATTTTACTGTTTTATATATATTACTTTTGTCCCACAAGTGTGTTTAAGGTAATTGCACAAAAACAAAGAAATTAGTGTTAGGCAACTTTATTCTAGCAAAAAAATTGAAATTGACTAAATTACCCTATACTAATTCTCTAAATAATTAACAATGTTCTAAGAACACGGCCATAAATATTAAATAATTTTTTAAAAAAAGAGAAAAAACTATTAGTTTTAATATTAAACAAAAAAAATCAATTAATTAATATAAATTATAAATTTTTTGTTGATTTTTAATTAAACCTAGTTCATGGGTTTTACTCAGTTTTCACTGGTTTTTTCAAGTTTTCAACCTATGTCTTAAGCATCTAAACCAGACTAATTATAATTCAATTTCCGATCAAATTAAATGAAATAACCAGTTCAGTCCAGTTCTTAGAACTATGATAATAATGCTTATAATTTTGTGAAGATATGAAAAGATAAAAGATCATATTAGAAAAAAGATAATCGATGTTTCATTAATTTTCTGAAACAACAAGTGAATTGGGGAAAAAACCAGGAAGATAATACTTCAAGTTCATTTACGTACAACCAATAAAGAATAAGAAACTTTAGGAATTTAAAAAATGTACCTTATCATCTGCCGCCCATAGTTGCTTGAGCTGGCTGTGAGGCAAGTGAAGTCCTACGAGATTATTCGGGCAAAACTTCAGCGGCAAAGATTTCAAAGGGTAATGATCCCAATATAAATATCTTAAAAGTTGTGGAAGAAAATCAAGGCCAGTGGGAAGGATATATCTTTCTGAGCTATCACATTTGTAGATTTTGAGGAATCTAAGATAATGCATCTCCATGAAAGCTGTGGAATCCAGCTCAATAGGTCCAATCTCAGACATGTCAAGCGAAATGCATTCAATCTTATCAGTTCCCTAATAAATAAACAACAAATTCCATTTAGGCTGCGTTCAAATAATAACTTTTTAAGTATCTTTTATTGTTTTATTTTATTTCTTCAGGTGTTCGTAATATAAATTTTAAAGATTAAGATAGCATTTCATAAAAGATTAGTGTTCATAATATAAATTTTAGAGATTAATATAGAAGATTAATCAGTGTAAAATTTAGCTTTTAACATTTTATGAAAAACTAATCGTATAGCTAAACATTAATCAATCAGTTCAAAGCTATTAAAATAGTTTAAGAACTACCAAAACAGCTCACCGTATTTGTTTTGAATACATGAGAAATATCCGCAGACATCCACAACCTACTGCGTCCTCCAGGCTGTTTCCATTCCCCATTGACAATCTCCTTTCCCATTTGTTGTAGCAAGTTATGCATATCAACTACTCCTGATGAAATGGTTACGAGAGATTTATCAACAAGATTCCTTATTCCACTTCTTGCAAAAAAACCAAAACTTTCTAGTATATTTTCAACTTCATCTTTAAGTTCTCCTTTAAAGAAACATGCAATATCAAGAAATATGTCTTGATCATGTCTATCTAATCCATCATAACTTACTCTTAGAACATCTTGAATCTTCTTGTTTGGAATGCTTTTCAATTTGAGCAACTGGCTCTCCCAATCTTCTATCTTCTTGCGATAAAGACTAGAGCCTAAAACTGTTATTCCTAACGGATTACCTTCGGCATAAGTTATCACCTCCTTGGATAGCTCAACATATCCTTCTTTAGGGTCATTTTGATGGAAAGCGTGCAAGCTAAAGAGTTGAAGAGCTTCATGATCCATTAATTTCTGAGCCTCATAAATATGCTCTTCTTCACAAACACTTTGAAGCACTTGTTTATCTGTACTAGTTATAATGATTCTACTTCCCTCACGGTATAAACAACAATCCCCAACTAAATCATCTAACTCTTTTGGGTCATCAACATCATCAAAACCAATAAGAACTTTTTTACGTCGCAGCCTTCTCACAATCCATGTATCTAAACAAGGTGTGCCTAGTTTTAAATTTTCGTCCCCCAGCAATGCACGAATGATTTTATCTCGTACAACAATTGCTGTTTTCTTTCGTATCTGTTCTTTGACATTTGAAACAAAGTAATGGGCATCAAATTTAGCCATGATTTGGGTAAATACTTCACCAGCAAGAGTTGTCTTTCCAATACCAGCCATTCCCCAAATTCCTACACTTCTTCTATCATTTGCTTTAATGTCCAATAACAATTTTACTTCCTCCGCTCGCCAATCAATTCCAACTAACTTGTCTTCGTAACTAGTAGAAGAAGGCATATGACTTAATATCTCCCAAACACAATCCACAATTCTCTCAACTAGAAGTCGGTCATTTCTGGTCACATATGATATGAAGAATAAATAGTAAGCCAGAACTTGTAAAAAAAATGAAACAGAAATTTAAAAAGAAAATAAATTAAATTATTATTGATGAAGAGAAATAAAAGGACATGTAAAATTAAATAAGGGAAATAAAAACTTTACTTGATCTCATTAGAAACCCAACCACTTAAGTCGTTGCTGATTGTTTTCAGAGCATGGCACCATCCGACAAAGTTGCGTGAACTATCGCTGTGATCTTGTAAAAGCCTGGCAAGTGCCTTTGCAAAAGGCCCTGTGAGCTCTTGAACGTCAGTTGGATCTATACGGTAAAAAACTGGCAGAACTATTTGTCCTGACCTTTCTCTGCATTCATTTATCACAACAAGCTCGTCCAAGCACCATGGAGAATCTGCATAGTTTTCGGAGAATATGACAATTGAAATATATGATTCTTGGATTGTTCGCTTGAGGGCCGGTGTTATTTCTGCTCCCTTTTGAAGGTTTTCATCCTTGAAGGTATCTATTCCTTTTTGCTTCAAAGATTCAAAGAGGAAGGACAGAAAACCATCACGGATGTCTTTGCCTCTAAAATTAATGAAAACTTCCTGGTTCTTTAGCTGAGAAGAGGTTGAAGAAGAAGAAGCAGCAGCCATGGTATTAATGATAAAAGAAAGGCTTTGCTGGGAAGAGGTTGAAGAAGAAAAAGAAAAAGAAATACCCGTGGTATTCTAATGATACAAGAAAATGTAAATTATTGGATGAATAAAAACTGTTGAGTCATCACTGAGTCTCAACAGAGGAAGCTTCCGATCACTTGCACAAAACAAATGTCGAAGGGATGATGCCCATTTGTGTGTTGGAGTGAAAGTGAGAGAGATAAACAGAGAGTAAAGCAGAGGAGAGATATTCTAGCATGTGTGGTGTACAGCAAAGGTGTAAGTGAGATATTGTCACTTGAGTTGTATGATTACAGTTTGGTCATCACTTATAAAAGTTATTTTTAATTAAATCCAATACATTGCACTCTTCTCCAGGGGTGGAAGCGGGTATTTTAGGGTATCCATATCGCTTCGATCCATTTAAAGAGAATATGGATAATTATAAATAGGTTTGAGACGAATATAGAATGTGAAATTACTATCTGTTGTAGATGCTGGTAGTTTACGAGTATAAATTTTTGGACATCTGCTATTTGTTACTTGCTATATTAAATAGGTTTGGAAGTGGATATCTGCAATATCCTATGCATTATTAGTAAAAATTGTATTTTAAGTAAATTCATATTTAGATAATTTAAAACTCCCAAGTACTTTACCTGTGTAATGGTATTTTAAAAGGGTTTTGAATATATACAGGCAGTAAAAATTTAAACCGATTTAGATGCGAATATTTTAAATTGATATTTAAATAGATTTAAAACGGATACGAATAGTAAAATTTTAAACGAATACTAACGCAGATAGCTTAAAATTTATGGATACCCGCCCGGCTTTTATCCCTCTCTTCCCAAATTCAACAAAAACAGCTCACTGGTTCTCTTTTTCTTCCATTTATTTAATCTGGAAGTAGAACCAACCTTAATTAGTAGAAACTAGACTTACGTGTATAAGTACTCAAAAGGCATTTTTATTAAGCTCCCTAATTTATTGAATTTTCTCTATTAAGCCTAGCTCCTAACTTTTATTTGTTCTTTCCATTTTTATATTTGTGAGCTTACAAAATATGCAATCATCACTCGATGGAATCAAAGACTTCTTCAATTAGATTTTCCTTTTTGGCTTTGAAAATAAAGAATCCAAAATTGTTTTCTTCTATGTTTTAATTTCTATCTACTTTTATTTTTGATCTCTAAATGATTGTTGAGATTTTCTCTTATCATATTATTGTGAATTTATTGTTTCTTATAACTAACTTCAAGTTCCATTTACTCTTGATTAAATAAAAATTTAATTTTTTAAAAAATAAAAATTGAGTCACATATGAATAAATAAAAATTTGAGATTTTAATAGCTAAAATTCCATAGATTTATACTAACACAACTTTATTGATTTAATAAATACACATTAAATTAGAAATTCCTAACACCTAACAGTAATGCAACGTTAGGCGAGTTGGTAGAATGTGTGGTTGTCCTCCTTCTACGGAAGCAGATTGGCAGTTAATTATGTGTTTTATCCTTTTGGGAAAATTGTCCACTGTATGATCTCATCCTAACGTATTAGACTAATTAAAAATAAATTTTAATATAACGAAGTATTTTTAACCGTTGACTAAATAAAAAAGAAAATAAAATAATAACAATTAAAAAAAAATCTTTATGGATTGAATTAATATATGAAACTTAGACAAATTTTATCATTTCGTTGTTGACTGCTTCTCCAACACTTTGATATTTTTAAAAATACTCTCTTTAAAATATTTTTTCAATAATATTAGAATATGAAATGTAAGAATCTGAGTTTTTTTTTTGTCAATTAAACTAATATAATTAGATGCCATTTAAAAATCTGGATGACAAAGTATAATTTCTGCTGCTACTGACTCAATTGGATGCCATTTTGTACCAAAAACAAATGTTAGCCACGTCTGCAGTTCGCCAACAATACCATTATGGAATAGCCATCATAGTTATTAATCCCTCATCCTAAAAATATAAAATTTTTTTTACAAAATATAAATCATTAAAGGAAAATTACTATTATATCCCTGTACCATAGTCAACTATACTAGTCGGTCCTGCTTTTTCTAAAACACATGATTATATTTCTAAGTTTTTGTTTTGTCCATCTCTGAAATTTTTTTTTTTGTCAATTTTCAAAGTTTGTACTGTTAATTTGTATTAAAAAGACAAAAGTACCCATCATTTGATAACATACCCTCCATGGATGATTAGGTATTGTTAGATAGAGAGAAGGGAATAACGTTTTGAATGACTTTTCGTCTCCAAGTAGTGAACTAATCATTTTATCCCGTAAAACAATTGTTGTTTGCTTTCGTATCTGTTCCTTCACATTTGAAACAACGCAGTGGGCATCAAATTTAGCCTCGATTTCGGTAAATACTATACCAGCAAGAGTTGTCTTTCCAATACCAGCCATTCCCCAAATTCCTATTGTCCAATTTCTACCATTTACATCAGTGTACAATAACAATTTCACTTTCCCGCACTCCGATCGATTCCAACTAACTTGTCATGGTAACTAGCATTTGAAGGCATATGACTTAATATCTCTGAAAGACGATTGACGATTCTCTGAACTAGCATTTGATCATCTCTGATCACAAATGAACAATAAATAGTAAGCAAAAACTTATATATTTACTAGGCAAGTTTTTCCTTTCGGATTTCGACATATTGAAGCTAGTTTTTGGTTTTGTTTTTTTTTTTTTTTTTTTTTTTTTTTTTTTTTTTTTTTTTTTTTTTTTTTTTTTTTTTTTTTTTTTTTTTTTTCTGATTGACAAATTTTTGGTTTGGCCATATGTATGCACCTTCTATATCTCATTTAATCTATTATTGATGAAGAGAAAACAAAAAGACAATGTAAAAGCAAACAAGGGAAAATAATAACTTTACTTGATCTCATTAGAAACAAAACCACTTAAGTCGTTGCTGATTATCTTCAGAGCATGGCACCATCCGCCCAGGTTGTGTGATCTATCGCTGTGATCTTGTAAAAGCCTAACAAGTGCCTTTGCAAAATGCCCTCTCAACTCTTGAACATCAGTTGGATCTACACGGTAAAAAACTGGTAAAACCGTTTGTCCTAACTTTTCTCTGCATTCATTTATCACAACTAGCTCGTCCAAGCACCATGGAGAATCTGCATAGTTTTTGGAGAATATGATGACTGAAATACATGATTCTTGAATTGTTTGCTTGAGGGCTGGTGTTATTTCAGTTCCTTTTTGAAGGTTTTCATCCTTGAAGGTATCGATTTCTTTTTCCTTCAAAGATTCAAATAAGGAGAGAAAACCGTCGCGGATGTCTTTGGCGGATGTCTTTGCCTCTGAAATTAATAAAAACTTCGTAGTCATTTAGCCCATCTAGACTTACAGCGCCGGCAAAATATTTGCAGTTTGCCAAGCTTCCTTCAGTTCGAAAATATTGAGTATCTTAATCTTAAAGGTTGCATAAAACTTGAAGAATGGCCAGAGATTCCTTGCAATTTAAGGAAATTAGATTTAAGTGAAACTGCAATAAAACAGTTGCCTTCATCAATTGGAGATTGCTCTCATTCTCATCTTGTTACATTGTCATCAAGTGGTTGTCCAGAGCTTGAAAATCTTCCACACTGCATTGGCCAGTTACAATCTCTTCACGGCATTGATGTTAGTGGTTGTTTGAAAATCTCTGGGGGAACTTATTGCAACAAGAAGTGGCATACAAACATTGCCATCTTCATTGTCTGGTTTGAATCTGTTCCAGGAACTGATTCTAGTTGATTGTGGTATATCAGAAATTCCAGAGAGCATTGGATCATTAGTTTCATTAATAGAGTTATATTTGGATGGAAACGGTTTCGAAAGCATTCCTGCAAGCATCAAACAACTTTCTAACTTGGTTATCCTTAGCTTGGATGATTGTATGAGGCTTAGATATTTGGATGATTGTATGAGGCTTAGATATTTGCCAGAGATTCCAATCTTATTTTCGTTTTCTGCATCAAATTGCACCTCTTTACAATTCGTGTCATGTCCATGCTTTTCCCATGAAGATGAAGATGGATTTCTGTATGTATGTCTTGACTTTGTTAATTGCATCAAATTGTGATAATAAATGAAATAAACAATGTTTTTCTTGATATCATATTCAGCAGATTACAAGCCTATTTATATACATGAATTACATCTTTACAAGGCAGGTGTAGCTAAAAGGAAATACAGTCAAAGTTACTGAATGTAAGGAGAGATTTACTAATTAGCTATGATTTAATTTGATTGAATATTAGTCTCCTTATTTTGCTCACTTTGACATCCCCCTCAAATTGATGGTGATTCTCAGCAAGCATCAATTTGCTCACAAGATAGGAATGTCGTGTAGATGACACGGGTTTAGTAAATAAATCAGCAAGTTGGTTATGAGAAGATACATGCATGAGATGAATGAACTTATCACAAACCAAATCACGAATGTAGTGGCAATTAACTTCAATATGTTTAGTTCGCTCATGGTGAACTGGATTTGTAGCAATGCTGATAGCACTTGTGTTATTTCCAAAAAGCGTGATAGGTTGGGTGCAAGTTATTCCGAAATCTTTGAGAAGCCATTGGAGCCATACAATTTCAGAGCTAACAGATGACATAAATCGATACTTTGCCTCAGTAGAAGATTTTGAGACACGTTCTTACTTTTTATATTTCCAAGAGATAGGAGAATTACCCAATAACACACACCATCCTGTCGTAGAGCGCCGGTATCAACACAACCAGCATAATCTGCATCAGCATATGCCATAAGTGTGAGAGAGGATTGAGAAGGAAAGAACAATCCACGGCCACAAGTTCCTTTTAAATATCGCAAAATGCGATGAAGAGTTGAAAGATGAGGCTTGCTTGGTTGAGAGACAAACTGACTGACAACTTGCCCAGCAAAGGAAATATCCGGACGCGTAGTAGTAAGATAAATAAGACTCCCTACTAAACGGCGATACAAGGTAGGATCGGATTGAGATGAGCCTTCATCACTTTTTAACTTTAAATTTGTTCCATTGGAGTAGAGCAAATCTTTTGATCCGTAAGATGGGCCAACTTCATCACTTATTTTGCTCACTTTGACAAATTGGGTGAAAATGTAGGTATTGTTAGGACATAGGTTCAACCAGCTTGTAGCGTCTCGGCTCGATTCATTCGGGTGAACGGGTGGATCGGGAAGGGATGTTACAATTGAAATTATAGAAATCGCATTGTCACCACATTCAAACATAGAGATATGGTTCCTTTCTCTAATGTTCCTCTAGTTTGAAACAGCTTTGAGAGTCCTAACTTAAGTGTTAATTTGACTGTATTTTTCCCAATTTTATTTTTACGGGGCAGGTGTTCGGAATATATATCCCTGGGATGGAAGTGCCGCAAAGTATGAGATATCAGACAAGTGGATCTCATCTTTCATTCGAGCTGGAGAGGAAGTGATGATATTTTGGGTTTCTGCGTTTGCGCTGTTGTTGATCCCCAACTTCTTCATTCTCATGATCCAGGTTCCATTAAATGTTTTGCTGAATTCGAAGATAAATCTGGAAAGATCCAGGACCTTTATTTTTTCAGGTATGCTGTTGATGCCTAAGATTCAAAACATGTGCTCCTTTGGTACAATGCCTAAGATTCAAAACATGTGCTCCTTTGGTACAAATCTTTCGACCGTGAAGAGCATTTCACTTGGGCTTCATTCCACTTTGCTATTAGTAACAGTTATGAACCTAGTTATAATAGGGAAAAGATGATTAAGTGTAGTGTTCATCCTGTATCTCGGGAACAATATAGGACACCAAAACAAGAAATGATTCAAACCAATAAGGATGGTAATGGAGAGCCCCAGACAAGAGTCGGCGAATGCTGAATTTTGGGATAAGAATTCAAGACCAAGACTTTAATTAAAGGAATTTCTAGTTTCGTGTGTTTCTCTTTGGAATTTTGATTAACTAAACTTCGGTTTTTAATTCAAATTTTAATTATTTGCTAGTTTGGAATTTATGAGGGAAGTATGTAATGATGTGCATGATTCAATGACCTAGATTTTTAAAAGATGTTTGCTTCATTTCAATTGATCTTTAAAACAAATTTTGTAAATTGGTTCAATTATATCAGTAAATTGGTTCAATTATATCAGCAACTCACGTAAATATTTATATTGATCCTTAATCCCAACACTTGGAAGTCTAGTTCCACCCCACAAAAGTGTTTGATGATGTGTCACATTAAATTTTGTAAATTGGTTCAATTATCTCCTGAAGGAATTGATGTTACAGATTGTCTGAAATTCAACGGATTGCCAGATAATTTTGGGGATTTAAAATTGTGGATGTAGCGTGAAGCAAGGCAAGTGGCATAAAAATATTACCATAAAAATAGAATTTTAAAAAAATATATTATAGGACAGTCAAATTAATTGTTACCTTCCAACCTTAATCACCCGTTTTGACAAAAAAGCTTGTGTCAAGTCAATAGCAGCAGATATAATACATTTATGATGAAAAGATTTTTAAATGGCATCTAATTGTATTAGTTTAATTATAAAAAATTGAAATTCTTATTTTTGGTTAATTATATATCTAGTATATCTAGATTCTATATTAACTCAAAGATAAAGTATTTTTTAAATGTAAGAATTATTTTTGAAAAATTAATTTAATTCATAAAAAGTTATTGATTATAAATTTTTTTTAATAATTTAATGAATTAAAGAGGGTAATTATATTATATAGTTACAATAATATTATTCTATTGTATTGGATAACTCGGTAATAAATAATAAATAAAAAGAAACAATAGACTTGATAGGCTTTTTTCTTTTTGTTTTTTTTTTTTTTTTTTTTTTTTTTTTTTTTGATAGGATGATATAGCAATCACAGAATCCAAAAGAAAATATTTATGTGATGTTTGCTGATATAATTGAACGCAATTACAAAAATATTTATGTGAGTTGCTGATATAATTGAACCAATTTACAAAATTTGTTTTAAAGATCAATTGAAACGAAGCAAACATCTTTTAAAGATCAATCTATGCTTCCCTCCAAAAATCCAAACTAGCAAAGAATTACAAGCATTTAGGATAACTACAAACATGATTAAAGATCTTCCACCAACTGCAACAAGCCCTTAAGATACAATGCCAACGTACAACTGCAGAAACTTGGAAATAGATTAGCTATTATGAGCGCTAATAGCCAAGTAACAGCCAATAAAAAGCTGATTCTCTTCAATGCTGTGATGTTGTGATTAAAAACTGAAGTCAACCAAAATCCCGAAGTAAAACACAAGAAACTAGAAATTCCTTTACCTATTGTCAATTTCCATTTGCCATACTAATTGACCTTAATCAGAGTCTTTGTCTTGAATTCTTCTCCCATAATTCAGCGTTTGCTGCCTGTACTGTATCCTTGTCTGGTTCTCCCTTTACTGTATCCTTGTCTGGGTGTTCTCCCCTGGATATCTGGTTCTCCCTGATACCATCCTTCTTGATTTTAATCATTCCTTATTTCGGCTTTCCTATATTCTTCTCCATATATAGGATGAATGCCACAATTGATCACCCTCCCACTAATGACTTCACCTTTTCTCGAATAATTTAGAGAGAAATAATCAACATGGAATGAGACTCGAGTGAAATTCCGTTCATGATCAAAAGATTTATACCCAAGGAATAAATGTTTTGAATCAAACTTAGGAAGCCTACAACATAGGAAATAAAAGTCACAGCCATACTGATACATCTTTCCAGATTTACCTTGAAAGTTCACAGAACCTCTAATGTTATATATATCCAAATCAAAATCTTGGAAATCTATAACAGCGGCAAAATAAAAACCCAACATATGATCAGGCTTTTCCAACTGAACTGAAAGATGAGATCCAGTCGTTCGATATTTCATACTTTGCGGCACTTCCATACTTTGCGCACTTCCACCGCCAGGGGATACTAATCGATTGGCCCTGCTCCATGAAATATATTTTGGGTTAAAAGAAGTAAGATCATTAAAAATTTTTTATTTAACGATAGAGCTGAATTTAAATAGCTGATGAATGAGTAAATGGATAATTTAAAAAAACCAAATTTTTTTATATGGTAAGATGATATATAGTTCAATTTTATTATGTTATCTCTTATTCCCTTGTCAAAGCCATACAAATTAATTATGAAATTTTCAACAAGTTAGGAAAATAATCCATTGATGTTATCATCGAAAATTGCTTAATTAACATTTTTTTTAGAAATAAGGGACTTCTTTATTAATTTAATATTAGAGACAAGGAACATCGTTCTGTCTCTGCTGATCGCTGAGAAACAAGAGCTTCCCGTAATTTGAAGACGCTACATTATCACCCCAATTGAATGGCAGTTACCTAAAAATTAAGTTGAATGCCATAAATGCTGTTTCTGCTTTGGGAAAGGACAGAAATGATACAAATTCTAAACGAGGTGCATTTTGATGGCAGAAAATGAAACTTGTGCCTGGAAGCTCTGGCAATATCTAAGCCTCTTTACAATCAATACAACATTAGAGTGCTCAAGTTAGCAAGTTTGTTTGGATGCTTGCAGGATATGCTTTCGAAAAATGCTTTCGAAATCGTTTCCATCTAAATGTAACTCTTTCAATGAAACTAATGATCCAATACTCTCTGGAATTTCTGATATACCACAGTTACCCAGATAAAGCTTCTGTAGGCTATTCAAACCGGACAACGAAAAAGGCCATACCGTCAAACCTTTACATCTATTAAAATTCAAACGTTCCAATCGGCTCAATTGATTGAAAGAGGATGGTAATGTTTTTATGCCACTTCCTGTTGCGTCAAGTTTCTTCCGAGATTTTAAATATCGGAATTTATTTGGCAAAGTGCTGAATTTCGGAAGTTTCTTCCTGTTGTGTTCAAGAGATTGTAACTGGCAGTCTGGAAGATTTTGAAGATTTGTACACCCCCTTAACGATAATGCAACAAGTTGAAAGCAATGTCCAATTGATGAAGGCAATTGTTTTATTGCAGTTTTACTTAAATTTAACTCCCTTAAATTGCAAGGAAGCTCTGGACATTCTTCAAGTTTACTGCAACCTTTAAGATTAAGAATCTCAAGATTTTCTAACTGAAGGAAGCTTGGCAAACTGCGAATACTTTCACAGTCCTCTAAGTGTAGCCCAACAAGCTTGGTTGAATATTTAAGAGATGAAGGAATCTCAATTAAACTGCTACAACTTGACAAACATAATACCTCAAGGTTTGGGGCTTGAAATGGTTAAACTGCTACAACTTGACAAACATAATACCTCAAGGTTTGGGGCTTGAAATGGGTCCGAAATTCTCAATAAAGACAGAGAGCTGTGGAGGTTCATAACTTCCAAACTTTTAAAAGGCTGTAATAAAAAGAGCAAAAAGATGAATTATTAAAATTTCATGTTTTACATATATTTGTTATTTATCGGAAAAAAAAAATAATTTCACTACTCATCCAATGGTGGAACCACGGAGTGGCTACTGGCTAGCAGGGGACCATGGCCCCCATGTCTAAAAAATTTTATCTTATATATATTTTTTGAGAAAATGATCAATGTGGAATGTAGCTTGTGGAAAATCTCTTGATTGTTGTACCTTGTAACCAAGTCTGATATTATCTTATTAAAAGCATAATTTATATTTATATTTATATTTTTAGTATTCTTATTATTTATTTTGAATTTACAATAACTAAAACATAAAGCCAAATACTCACAAAATAATTATTTTACAATTCAAAAGTAGTTATTTATTTATTTGTTTATTTAATCAAATAATACAAAAAATAAATTCTAAAAATTGTATTTTCATATAATTTCCTGTACACATACCAAAATTAAAATAAGCCAATTTAAAGTATGAAGATTAATAAACTTATGTCTAGATAGTTTCTATTTGTTGTTGCTGTAAGGGTAAAGATTAACACATCTTCTGATATTTAAATAAGTCAAAGTATATTCTCAACATTTGAATTTCTTCAGTTTAAGAATAAGCATTAGTTTAATGATTAAAACATATTATTTCTTTTTATGATACTCTTTTGTAATCTCACTTTATAAATTTTCGCCCCTCTAAGTTTAAATCAAACCATTTTATAAATTTTAACTCAACTAAATACAAGTTGTTATCAAACTACATCTTATTATGTTATAAGTTCATTTACACCAAATACAAATATTAAAGTTTAGGAAATATACCTTATTATCTCCATCCCACAGTTGTTTGAGTTGGCTGCCAGGCAAGTGAAATTGTACAAGGTTATTTGGGCAAAACTTCAACGGCAACGATTTCAAAGGGTAATTGTTTGAGTTGGCTGCCAGGCAAGTGAAATTGTACAAGGTTATTTGGGCAAAACTTCAACGGCAACGATTTCAAAGGGTAATTGTTCCAATAGAAAAATCTTAGCTCTTCTGGAAGAAATAAATCAAGGCCATCAGGCAAATTACATTGGAAACCATAGATTCTGAGGAATCTAAGATTAGGCATCTTCATGAAAGTTTTGGTACTTATCTCAATACGTCGTTCATTATACATCGTCTCAAGCGAAATGCACTCAATCTTATCAGTTCCCTGATAAATGAACAACAAATGAAAATAGGTAACAACAAATGAAAATAGGTAATTGAGTATAAAATATTTAAAAATAAAAGCTATTGGAATCATCACTAATAATGTGGAGCGGTAAGTTCAAATTCCAATTATTCAAATATAAAAAAAATAACAAAAGAAAAATGTAGCAAATTTTGCTCCTTACTGTATTTGTTTTGAATACATGAGAAATGTCCTCAGTATTCCACAGCCTACTACGTCCTCAAGGCTGTTTGCATTCCTCATTTACAATCTCCTTTCCCATTTGTTGTAGTAAGTTATGCATTTCTACTATAACATAATTACGTTCACCGGTGATGAGAGATTTATCAATGAGACTCCTTATTCCACATCTCGCAAAGAAACCAAAACTTTCTATTATTTTTTCAAGCTTATTTACTGTAATTCCTTTTCCAAAGAAACATGCAATATCCAGAAATATGCTCTGCTCATTTCTATCTAACCCATCATAACTTATTTTTAGAACATCTTGAATTCTCTTGTTCGGTCCTTGTTTCGGGCGACTGGCTTTTCAATCTTGCAGCAACTGGCTCTCCAGTTCACTCTTCAATTTGAGCAACTGGCTCTCCCAGTACTCTTTCTCCTTGCCATAAAGGCTAGAGCCTAAAACTTTTAGTGCTAATGGATTGCCTTGAGTATAACTTGTCACCTGCTGGGATAGCACAACATATCCTTCTTTCGGTTCATTTTGATGGAAAGCGTGCAAGCTAAAGAGTAGAAGAGCTTCCTTATAACTTAATCCCTTAACCTGATAAATATGTTCTTCATGACAAACATTTTGAAGTACTTGTCTATCTGTACTAATTATAATGATTCTACTTCCCTTACGGTACAAAGTACTGTTTCCAGCTAAAAGATCTAAATCGTTTGAATCATCAACGTCATCAAAAACAATAAGAACTTTCTTTTTTTGCAGTCTTCTCATAATCCAATCATCTAAAACTAAAAGTGGTAAGCCTATTTTTAAATATTCGTCTCCCACTAGTGAACGAATGATTTTATCCCGTAAAACAATTGCTGTTTCCTTCCTTATCTGTTCCTTGACATTTGAAACAACGCAGTGGGCATCAAATTTAGCCTTGATTTGGGAAAACACTGTACCGGCAAGAGTTGTCTTTCCAATACCAGAAAGAGTTGTCTTTCCAATCTAGCCATTCCCGCAAATTCTATTGTTCCAATTTCTCGTCATTTTACATCATAATCCAATAACGATATTTACTTCTCGACACGCGAATCATTCCAACTAACTGTCATGGAACTAGCAATTTGATGGCTATGACTTAAGAGCGCGAACACGAATTGACGAATTATTTAACACGATTGACGATTCTTTGAACTAGCATTTGGTCATTTCTGATCACATATGAAAAACAAAAAGTAAGCCAAAACTTATATATTCTAGAATAGAATCAAGTAAGTGTTTTGAAAAACTGGGTGGGTAAATCCAATGATTGAAGGAATAGGAGAAAATGAAACAGAATTTTAACAAGAAAATAAAAATAAGTGAGAGTTCAAAGGAGTACATATCGTGACTAAAAGCCATCTATCGTGTGCGCAAGATTGATCTATTATTGATGAATAGAAAATAAAAAGACATGGAAAAGTGAACAGGGGAAAATGATAACTTTACTTGATCTCATTCGAAACAAAAGCACTTAAGTCGTTGCTGATTGTCTTCAAAGCATGGCACCATCCACCCAGGTTGTGTGAACTATCGCTGTGATCTTTTAAAAGCCTAGCAAGCGCCCTTGCGAAAGGGCCTCTCAGCTCTTGAACATCAGTTGGATCTACACGGTAAAAAACCGGCAAAACTATTTGCCCCGACTTTTCTCTGCATTCATTTATCACAACAAGCTCGTCCAAGCACCATGGAGAATCTGCATAGTTTTTGGAGAATATGACGATTGAAATACATGATTCTTGAATTGTAAATACATGATTCTTGAATTGTTTGCTTGAAGGGCTGTGATTATTTCAGTTCCTTTTTGAAAAAGTTTTCAATCCTTGAAAGGTATCGATTCCTTTTGGCCTTCAAAGATTCAAAGAGAAGGAGAGAAAACCGTCGCGGATGTCTTTGCCCTCTGAAATTAAGTAAAAACCTTCATATGTTATTTAGCTCGGAAAGGGGTTTTCTGGAAGAAGTTGAGGGAAGGAGAAGAACAAGCAATAGAATTAATAATAAGAAAGGGGTTCGCTGGGAGAGAGGTTGAAGCAGAAAAGAAGAGAAAGAAGAACTCAATAATGGAAGAATTCCCAATGATACGAAGAAGCCGTAGAAAGGGCGAGTTTTAATAAAACGTAGAAGATTATAAAACGTAGAAGAGTATATATAAAGCTTAACCATTGAGATTTGAGAATCATCATCACAGAAACTTCAAAGAAGCTTTAGGAAAGTGAGTGAGCGGAAGTGGGAAAGAGAGAAACGTGAGGCGATGCGAGAGTAAAGCAAAAAAGAGAGACAATTTAGCGCGTGTGAGCGGATCTCATGTGCCGTGTTTGGCGCTTCGCTTGATGTGTCTAATTACAGTTTATTGCTCACTTGTAAAAGTTATTTCAATTGAATCCAATTGCTGATAAGTATAAAAATCATAGTACAAGTACTGAGGAAAATTGACCTCACAATCATAATCTAATAATTTTTTATAAATGATAATTAGATAATTATGTAACTCTTTGTTATAATTTGAAATTTTCAAGATTTATTTCAAGCATAAAAAATATTATATTAATTTATTTATTTAGTTGCTCAAAAATTTATTTAGTTGCTCAAAAATCAAACAATCCACCGTTAACGTGGTTAATGTTTAAATAATCAAAATATAATCACTTCCCATTATACACATTAAATTTATCATTTGAAATGATATAATGTATGATAGGTAACTTATTATATAAATTTACTTTAATAGATTAATTATTAATATATATATTCCTCGATCCCATAATTTTAATAGGCAAAAAAGAAAATTATTGAGAATATTTTGTATTTATACATGGAAAGAGGGAGGAAAAGGGGGAAGAAAGATACAATATGAACACCATTATTGCAAAGAAAGATACAATATGAACACCATTATTGCAATAGTCAAAAAAGAAAATTGAAGGAAATATTTTATAATTATACATGGAAGGAGAAAGAAAGACATAACACCATAGGTTACGTTTATTTTGGGAAGACATGATGTTTTTTCTTGAAAAATATTTTTCAAATGATTTTTTTTCGTCATTTGTAATATTTAAAATTAGTTAAAAATATTAAAATTTTAACTCATAAGACCATAAAAATATTAATAATAATATAAATTTTCTATTTTAAAAATTTTATTGTTAAATATAAGAAGAATGCAAAATTTTAAAACTTTCCTTAAAAATGACTTAATTTTCCTTTGTTGACCAAGAATAAAAAATTGTAAAAAATATTTTCATACAAATTATTTAACAGAAACAAATGGAGCCTTAATAGATCAATATTCTCAAACTTCATCTCATCTTAAAGCTACGTCTTCTTCCTCTCATCGCTCTCTCCTCTTTTATTATATTGCTACATCTTTTTATTGTTATTTTGTTATATTCTTCTCTTAACAATGAAATTTCTTTCCCTTTAAGAAACCCTAAAAATGCTTATAATTTTAAAATGCCTTAATAATTTTAAATTGAAAACAAAAATAATAAAATTAAAAGAAGTTGGGAAAGATGATAAAAAATGGGTCTACCACACACTGTTTTTTTTGAACCCTTTAACAAAGCGATAAATTTTTTTAACTAAAAAATCAAACTTTTGACTAAATTGGACATATGGATGTCTATGTAAATGTTCACGTTGTTCCTTTCGTCGTTTGTCTTTTCAACCAGGTTTGACTATCCTTTACAAACATGGTTTATATTTTACTCATTTTGGCCCACTAATTTAATAATATATGGACACAAGTTTTCTCCGTTCCAGGTCACTGAAATTGACCCGTAAGAATTTACAATGTTATATTTACTATTTTGGCCCACTATTTAATTATATATGGTACAAATTTTCTCCGTTCAGTCATGAATTACCGTAGAAATATCTTTACAATTTCATAATAATTAGCAAATACTTTTGTGTTTGAAAAGACTCAGAACTCATTCTCCTCACAGTTATGTGAAAAGATTAACTAAACCACATTGCTATTTTATTTTTTGGTATAGTAAAAAGACATGTGTAATCTTTTTTTTCTTTAATCGTTCGTTATTAGATTTATTAAATAAATATTATCAATAATGTGTTAGTTGAAATAGTAAGTAACTTCAATCTTCGAAAAAGTGAGAACACAAGTTCAATAATCGAAAAGCGTGCTCTGCACTTTATTAGGAGCGCAAAACAACATTTACGCTCAAAGTGAATTACATCTCTCGATTATACCCAAAAAAAAAAAAAAGAATACAGTGAGTATAAGTGACTATTAAGTAACGGATTAATAGCAATAGCACGATATGATTATTTTTGGATCCAATATAGGCACTTCAGCGTGCATGAGAGTTTAGCTCAGCCCAATTTGTCCCAACCCCTAACTTTAACTGATATTACAATAGGCAAAAAGGCCAACCAATATAGATTTGATAATCTCGTAGGCCGAACTCATATATGTAAGATCCTTCATACTGTAAAATTTGCAAGTTTATCCTAATAGTTTGATTTAGTATTTTTTTAAAAAATCTAATATATTAAATAAAATTGAATATTTTAACTATTATGAGGTAAGATGAATTTATTCATCGGAATTCAATTTTTATGGAAAAATATTTTCCAAGAAAAATAGAATTCCAAGAAATTATTATAAAAAAGTGTAATTATCATAACATAATTATAAAAATTTTCTAAAAAAATAGCATAG
Source organism: Jatropha curcas (assembly GCF_014843425.1). The sequence continues at coordinate 571,872 of NW_023590969.1, forward strand.
TTATGACAATTAATATTACTTCCTCTGTCCCAAAATAAAATATATTTAAGTTTTTTTACAACGATCAAGGAAGCAATTAATGTTCCTAATATAACAAAATCAATGATAATTTGGTCAAATAGTTACTCTTGTGAAAGTAGTTATTCTATAAGGTTAACATTGAAAAAACATCATTTATTACTCCTTAAAATACTTAAAATGACTTATAATCTGGAACAAAATAATCGCACAAAAACGAATTATATTTTGGAATAAATAAATATTGTTATATAATTTTAAAATCTCTTATTTTCTATAGAAATCTAATTTTTTCAATTTTCGAGACAAGAAAATACTGTCATGAATGTTAAAAAGTAAAAAATAAGACATAAATATTAAAAAATTTATTTTTTCTGATAAACTACTAATTAAACATTAAAATTTAACACCATTTAGTATAATCTGATTCATTTTTTTACACAATAGAGAAAATGTGGAGAGTGAAAGGTCTCGATAATATTTTTGACAAAAATGTTATAAATATTCCGATCAATGTCATATCAATTAACTTGCTAATAAAAATCCATAGTTACGAAATCTTTCTGTCACGACCCATTTCCATGGGCCGGACCGGCACTAGGGCCCAGGTAAGCTTAAGGCCCCCGAGGCCCGTAGTAAGCCTGAATCACTAAAATCCCGAGGCCCGTAGTAACTGAATCACTAAAATCTATTATTTCAATATATACTTCATATATCAATTCAGCCTAATTAAATAATGTAAAAATAATACCTCAAATTTTTAATTATATCTCGGCCCAATTTTATCAATCTTCAACATTTCACATGTTCCGAGGCCCTATACTATAATACAACACATTTTATATGGGCTAAGCAGAATTACTTCATTTTTATTACCTAACGACTAGATGTACTGTAAAAATTCTACAACTGCGGAGTCACTAACTGTTTGTTATACATAGCTTCTTATACATATAATTACATAGCAATATAATTATGGAACTAGGAAAACTTCTTTATAACCCTGCGGCGAAGAAAAATAGCTTAAACCGAAAGAGAAACTTACTTCCTGAAAAATTTAAACAAGACATGTGAGTTTTCTAAGGAGTATTAATTATTGCACAACACACGCAGTCACACAAATGTGTACACATTTTAATCTAGTCATCCGACTAGTTATATGCTCACGCAGCCAGTCACACAAATGGCATATCACCAGCACTCACAACTGTCATCACCTTCATGTAATCATATCACGTGGAAATTAGTCAGTGGCGCCACCTGAAACCCCAACGAGCCGTCCTCACACATGGCTCGCCCTCTCATACACGCCCTCATCATACCATGGTGCACCAGGGAGCCGATCCCCCCATTAAGACGCCAACTGCTTCTAACTATCCTCAACTGACCAGTCCTCTCATTATTTTTTTCCATATCTCTCTTTCTTTTTCCATACCAAAACAGGAGGCAAACTCGTGGTCTCCATCCAAATCTAGATCATCAAAGTGCTCAACAACAGGATGCGCACGCCTGCGGGCTCAATCAAATCTAGATCATCAAGTGCGCAACAACAAGAAGCCAATCCTGTGAATTTCCATATAATCTAAATATCATCAGGTGCACAAGGGGGCCCGATGCTCGATCATTTTTCCCGGCCAACGTCAGATATCATAAATCATATTCAGGATCCATATCACAGACCGTCCTCACAAAACCATGGTGGTCCCACTTCATCCCAATTCACACAAAACAAAGCGCATAAGCATATACCACAACACAAGTAATCAAGTTATTGCAATTAAATGCAGACCATATTGATCAATTTAAACAATCGAAACGCAATGCACAATTAGACAATCATATCATGCAAAAAATAAATAAATAAATAAATAAATAAGTATTAACAATAACGACAAACGATAAAATAAATAATAATAATAAACAATAATAATCGAAAATAAACCAAGTAATAATTAAATGAATAATGATGATAAAAATAATTAGAGCACTCTGTTTATTATGTATTAAATTATAGAATTAATCTAGATAAACTTATTAATTATATTATTAATTAAAACTAGTCTAAGTTTTATGGAAATTTCGGCAGCTCCTCCCCTAAAAATTGGACTATATTTCGGCAGCATCTCCCCTAAAAATTGGACTATCCACCTGTTTAGATAACACAATATTATTCTATATTTGTCAATCAATACACACAGCCCATCCGTCGGGCAATCAATCAATTTAAAATCCCATCCTCCTTCCATAACAACAATATCAACACCCAACAAAAAAAATTTACATATTTAATTCTAATAATATCCATATAAGATCATTTATTAAGTCATTAGTTAATTAAATTATTAGCTTTACGGTAACTAATTCGTTAAGCAGCTAAAAACATATTTTAACAATAACTAATTATAACTACTGCCTATTAAAATTCGATTTTTATATCAATATCGAAAATGGCTAGGCCTCCCAAATCTTAATTTATCAAAATTTCGATTCTAACCGTTAACCAACTAAAATTCGCCTTACTACTCTTATGCACAATCGGCTAGTTTTAAACTAATGGTTATCTAATTGACTAACTAACTAATTCTAATTTATTTTCTCCTCAAATCACCTAATTATAATAATAATCATGTAATTTATTTGACAATGTTCTAAACTAATTTACAATTACATTATTCTAAAATCCTAAACCAGTTAACAGTTAACAAGTCATGTTTGCTATCCAAATACGCACACTAATCAATCTAATTTTTTTACAAAAGACTATAAATGTTCATATATTTTTAAGCTAATCCAATAACCTAATTTCTTGTTATTCAATTTAGTCTATTTAATAACTCAATTAAATTTATTAATCAATTAATTCTTTATATACAAAAATTGAGAATTGAGTCTTAGAACGTACCAATTGGGAATCGGGCGACGATTCCGTGATCAACGTGAAGAGAGGAACATTCTGTCTCTCGGGCTCTCGAGGGCCTCGCCGGAGTTCGCCGGACCGGTCACACGGACCGCCGCCGCCCCCGCTTGTGCACGGTGCCGGAAAGTCGCGAATGCCAGAAAGTTGCAAGGTTGCCACCACCCGACTCCATTTTCGTGAGGATGGTCCAAATTTTTACCAATCAGTTTGTTGAGCTAGTGGCTCGTTTGGACCGGAACAAGCCCGGACAGTCCTTCCTTGCCGGGCGACCATGTGTTTTCGATTTCTTCCACTAAAGACTGCTCGTTATGTTGGATGGAAAAACGTTCACACAGGATGGAGGAGTCGATCGGAGCTCACCTTGAAGCTTTCACGTCGCCGGGATCGCTCGATCTCGCCGGAGTTGCAGCTGCATCGCGAAAAGAAGATTGAGGCCATAGCCATATTTGCGCCACTGGAGGTCCGATCGGAGCGAGGGAAGACTGGAATCGTGCCCAGTATCGCCAAAGGAATCGATCGCCACTTCATTCTTCTCGAACGGTGGCCGGAAGTGAGAAGGAGAGGGAAGAGGAGGAGCTGTCGCGCGCCCGAAAGAAGAAGGGGAAGAAGAAAGAAAAGAGAAAGAAAGGCGGTTCTAGAAAAATCTGGGTCATTTCAGTTCGATTCGAACCGGTTTGATTCAATTCAGCGATTTAGCTCGATTTTTATTTTGTTATCTGGTTTTTCACTTGGTTTTTAGGTTATTCGCATGGTTTCGAAAATTTATTTGATTTCTGGGTCCGGTTCGATTTATTTTTAATTATTTTACTTAGGTTCCTTAACTTTTTCTCCATTTACTCAACAAAAATTACAAATATTAACAAATATTAATAGAATAATGATATTTGATTTTTAGGATAATTAATTTAATATATTCATTATTAAAATTGCTTTGAAGTTTCATATTATTTCTTTTTTGAAAAATTTTTAACTATTTTCGAAATCGAAACTTCTGATGATATGTTTGGGCTTGGCCATCTCGCAACACTTTGGGCTCTCGCAAACTTGGGCTCGAATTGGGATTTTTATTCTAATTGCAGCCCACACGATCAAAATTTCTGATTTTTGATTTAATAAAAATTCAGAGGTTTCAAAATTAAAAATTCGGGGTGTTTCACTTTCAACGAACATCATATCAAAGAAAATTACAAATGAGCAATAAAGAAAAATGATATAAATGAGATTTGTTTGTCTCAAACCCTAACAGATACGATTGCAACCTATAAACATGCAAATCTAGAAATTGAAAATGACCTTAATAGATCCTTAACGCCATTTCATAGCGGTATTAATTGTTGGGTTAGTTAGTGGAAATGTCCCTAACGCTTTTCTCTCTGGGTGAATTGACATCTAAATGGCCAAACTTTATTAAAAATTTTAATGTTTTTTTTTTTAAATTTTGAAGGCGATTCATTGCATCTCTAATTGTATGGATCCTATACTATCTATCTATATAAATATATAATTTTTTAAGATATAAAAACTTATATAGCAATATATTAGAATATGAAACCGATGATGTGACATTTTATTTTTATTATAATTAATAATATTTTAAAATATTTTATAAATATTGGACTTACAATGTAATAATTATAATGAATAATTTTATTATAAATTTAATTAATTTTTTTTACATGTTAATTATTAAATTTTTTTATAAACTAATTTTTTCTATCAAATAAAACTTAATGGAGTTATAATAAAGCTTTTATTTGATAAAAATGAATAATAATGTTGTTACATTAAACAATGAAATTAAAATAATGTTGAATTTCAATTCACTGTAAAATTTATTTCATTAAAATTAAATATTCTTATAATACCTCATCTAATTTGAAACCATATTGAGAAATTTTAAAGAGCAAAAAAAAAAAAAAAACTATTATAAGTTGAAAAAAAAAAAAAAAAAAACTATATAAGTTGAATTACAATAATTTACTGAAATACCCCGAATTTTATTTTCAAAACTTTTGAATTTTTAATAAATTAAAAATCTGAATTTGTGACGGTATGGGCTGTAAGTAGCGAGCAATTTTAATCTGGACTTAATTTGCGAGTTGGACTTAAGTCCAAAACAAATTATCTGAACTTCTAGTCGAAAATAATTTAGACTTCTCGAGAATAAATATGGAATCATTTAAAATAATAATAAGGTTATATTTACCACTTGACTCAATCATTCTAAACTGTAATATATGATGCAAATATGTTGAGTAAATTGAAGAAAGATATAAATTGGATTAAATCTATTAAATCAATCAAACCGCTTGAAAATCATTGGAAAATAAATCGAACTAATAACAATAAAATGGGGTTATACATCAAATATTTAATTATTGTTAAATAGGAACCGTAAATCGGCTTAAAGTTTTCGGAAACCAAGAGAAAAACCAGATAACCAAACAAAAATCGGGCCAAATCATTAAATTGAACCAAATCGGTTCGAATCGAATCGGAATGGCCCAGAGTTCTCTAGAACCATCTTTTCTTTCTTCTCCTTCTTCTTCCTCCAACACGCGATAGCCTCCTCTTCCCCCCTTGCACTGCGTTTCCGGCCACCGCACGACTAGCACGAGGTGACGAATGACTCACCGTGTGCCGTTGACTGCGTTTCCAGCCTCCTCTCAAGCGAAAGGAGCTCCAGCGGCGCTATCGGACCTGCTTCTGCAAACCGCACCTTGCTCTTCTATTTTCAGACGAAATCTCACCGTTCAGTCGATCTCAAGCGACGGGAAGGGTGCCAATCGACTCCTAATCACCTCTAGAGCATTTTCCCTCCATAAATTTGCGACTTCACCGAGGTTTTGAGGAGCAATAGTGCGCGGAGGTGCAGCGGCTATCGGGCCCGATCCGGCCAATTAGAGGACCGGTCTCACTAAATTAACACTAGAAATAGAATCTTTGGTCAATTTCGAGTTGAATGGTATGATCCTGGCGAATTTCTGGGCAAGATCGATTTACCGGCCACCGTGCATGGCGGCGACAGCGGTCCGGTGACCAGCTGGCGTGGCACCAAGAGACAGATTTTTTCCTCTCCTCGCGTCGATTATGGATTCGTCTTCGGATTTTCAATCGGTATACTTTAAGACTCAATTTGCAATTTTCATATAAATTCTGAATTAATTAATTAATGAATTTAATTGAGTATTTAAGTGAATTGAATTGAACATTATTAAATATAGTTCATGAATATTAGTTATAACATTGTTAAATATATTACTAATAATTATATAAGTTAATTTTCAAAATTTTAAGAAATATAAATAGGAGGAATTATAATTTATGGTATTATGGAAATATGCTTGTAGGTTAATATAAAGTAAAATTTTAAAGTAAAATTTAATTGGTATATTATTATATTAGTAATATTACTATTAATATTATTTTATTATTATTATTTATTATTATATTTATTCTCCCGATAAAATACTACTTAAACGAATAGTATCAGCATTTAATATTATTTATTCTTAATTATTATTATTATTTATATTAGAAGATTGGATTTAAAGGTTATAAATTAGAATAAATAAATAAAATAAGAGAAACATTATATATATATAAAATAACAGTTTTAGTTTTTGATATGTGAGTAAAGGCTGACTAGAAACCAAAACTAATAATTGAGGTAAGATACATTGCTCGAATTAGACCGTTTAATTTTAGAATTTTCTTATTTAGTTTTAGATGTTCTAAAAGTCCCCAAAGGTGAAGACCAAATGCTGGAAGCTGGACAAATGCTGGAAGCGTGCAGTAATAAAGATAGTCCTTTAAAGGACAATAAAAAACTGTGAGTAGTGTTAGATAACTAGTATCATCCGCTTGCATCTTTGCATTCATGCATTCGCGGCTAAATGTTATCATGCATTTGTTAAATTGCTATGTTGTGCTGCACTATTGTTGCGATTAAAATTTGCTTGATTACTTGTGTTGTGATATTACTGTGCCTTGTTTGTGTGGAATTGGAATGAAATGGATCACCATGAGTTTGTGAGGACGGTCGATAAAGCGTGGATCCTGAATATGATGAAATTATGAAATGGGAGATCGGTGCCCCGTGTGCACCTGATGATATGGATTATATAGAAACCATAGGGTGGCCTCCTGTCGTGTGCACCTAATAATTTGGATTTCATGGAAGCCCACAGGGTGGCCTCCTGTTGTGTGCACATGATGATCTAGATTTGACGGAGACGAATTGGTTGCCTCCTGTTGGTATGGAAAAGAAAAGAGAGAATGTAAAAACAATGAGAGGACTGGTAATGTGAGGATTAGACCAGTCGGCCAGGTATGGGGGATTGGCTCCCCGGGTGCTGTAACACCCGCCACCTGTCCCGAGAGATCCGACGGCGGATGTCACATTCGGTGCCGGAGACACCGTCTTAACTTAAATTATGAATTTGAAGTAACTTAGTATTCACAAGTTTAGCGAGTAAATTTTTTTTATAATAGAAATTTCATGTCATTTTCTTTGCATTTATATATATATATATATATACATTGGATAAAATATATATATATATATATACATTGGATAAAAATCATACAGAAATACTATAAGAATATAAGAGTGTTTATGAACACTAACCTTAAACATAAGCTCTAACAAGCTTAAATAAGACTCTTTTAAGCCTTAGTTTTCCCTTGTCTTTGGTAGGAAATTCTCCACCCTTTGTCCTCCAAATTACTTGAAATTATTCACCAAATATCATTTCTCAAGCTTTAATCTCAAAGATTGATTACTTTTCTGGTTTTGAATTGGCTTGATTTGAGTGTTTGGATAAGTAGGAATTTGATAAACAAAGGATACTTAATTATTTTATATATATGACATAAGTATAGCTTACATTATGAATTTAAGAAGACTCTCAATACATAAAAGTAGTCATGCACAAATCATAAAGTTATGCAACTCATGCAATGTGCCATATGGACTATTCTAACTTAACCATTTATCCATAAGAATTTGGTAGTTCCATCCAAATAGAATTCACTTAGATCAAGTTGAATGGTGTCAAATTGGTGGATTTTGTGAGTATAAGTGAAGAAAACAAAGAGAAGAGAAAGAGAGGCTAAAGTTAAAATGGAGGAGAAGAAGAAAGAAGTTCATGTTAGATAGATACATAGTAATTTTTTCGGACCAAAATAATACCGACTTACTGGACTGGTGGTACTATTCACACACCGGTAAACTACTATTTCAGACACAGAAAAATGGGGCGTTACAGGTGCACACATTTGAGAGAATGGACTATGTGAGAGTACAGCTCGTCGAAGGTTTTGATGACGCCACTGAATAATTTCCACGTGATGTGATTATATGAAGATGATAATAATTGTGATTGCTGTTGTATTGACATTTGTGTGACAAACTGCATGATCATATATGTGTGACAAACTGCATGATCATATAACTAGTTGGAGGACTAAAACGATTTATTGTAGCATATGTGTACTTGTGTGGGGTAAGAGGGTTATCTAACCCTACTAATTAAGTTTGGTGCTCACCCCTGCCTCCTATTTTTTTTCCAGCTAATAGGAATAAAGGAGAATCCTATGAATCGGACTGAGTCGAAATATCAAAACTAGAAACTTGTTAGTAGTTATGTTAACCATATAAATGTAAAGGACTGTAGATTATTGAGTTTCGCAATTGTATTCCAAATGGGTGGTAAATGAATAAAGAGTATATATGTTAATTATATAAAGTGTACTTTTGATATGTTTATGAAATAAAGTTATTGGGCCCAAAGTCGTAATTATATTTAGAATATGGATGAATTAATATAGGGTTACTACGGGTTTCGGAGGCTTTAAGTCCATCCAGGTCCTAGTGCCAGTCCGGCCCGTGAAAATGGGTCGTGACATTTACTCACAATAATTAATTGTGCTATTTAATATTTGAGTTCATTACTTGAGAATTTCAAAAAGAACTTATAATTTTACTTTTTATTGTTAAACAAAAATACATAATCAAATTATTAACTTTAAAGCAACGTAAATATAAATTACAACAATTTTTTTAAAAATTAGATTCAATTTAATTAAAAAAATCATATAGTCCGTACATCGTTTAAAAATTACATTCAATTTAATTAAAAAAATTAAAAAAATCATATAGTCCGTACATCGTTTAAAAATTACATTCAATTTAATTAAAAAATTACATAGTCTGTATATCGTGCGAGTACATTACTAGTATTATATACATAATATAAATCAAAAGATCTTTAAATATGGTTGTAATGAGACCGAAATAATATTAACACACATTCAATTACTCATTTCTTTTTTTCTTTATCTTTTTTTTTTATATAGTTTTATTTCCTTCTCTCACAAAGAGAAAACCAAACCATACTCAATGTAATATATCCTCTATTTCTAAATAGATTGCCAGAACCTAATGCTTATTAGCTTTTAAGGTAATAAAAAGGATAAAAGAACAAGTTAAGGCTCACATTTCGAGTTTAAATAAAGGAAAAGGTTAAAGTCAAGTTCAAAGGGCTCAATATTCACTTATGTCAATTTATAAGGATGGCTTTTGAACATAAAAATGGTAGTCCTAATTGCCTCCATCATTCTTATGTACGGACATCACCATGTGACCTCAATTACATTAAAAGCAGGTTCGAAAGTGACAAATTTTAAATGAATCACACTAGCATCAAAACAAGAGATTGACGTATGAGGAATCGATCCATATCAAGTCAGAAGTTAAAAAAAAAAAAAAAAATCATTTTCTACCAATTATAGTGAATGTATATTTGACATCTTTTTGTTTTTTTTTTTTTAAATTCATCGGAGGTCCAATAAGTCGAAACAACAGCTATATAATAAAAAATAGCTCTCCCCTTAACTCACCAAATTAGTAAAAACGTCTATATCTAGAGAATTTGAACTTGAGACTTTTTACTTCTTATAAGACCAATTAGACCACCAACACTTGATTTATGCAAGTTTTGTTATTCCACGTTGATTTGGAATAAAGTATTTAATTAAAATAAGAGACTGAACAATAGTGCTTATTTTGAGCTAATTTTTAGAGAATGAGTTAGACCCGACCTATTTTATTAATATGATATTAAAATTAAGAGCTCATCCAACTAACGTTGAGCCACTCGCTCTAAGTGTTCATGGTCGAATCAAGTCTAATCCATTTTATTAATACTTTTAATACAAATTATTCAACAAAATTGTTTTGTTTATTTTTTAATTATTTTATAAATATTTAATAAAAATTTTATAGGTTGAATTGCTTAATAAAAGTAATTTCTACACATTGAAAGTGTTTAATATATATAAAATTTTACAATAAAGAACTCAGATGACTTATGCATTTGTCATTTATATAATTGTTAACTTTCAACCTTAATCACCAGTCTGGATGAGAAAGCTTGTGTCAATCAGTAGCAGCAGATACAATAGATTTATGATGAAAGTTTTTAAATGGCATCCAATTGTATTTGTTTAATCATAAATAATTGAGATTCTTATTTTTGGTTAATTATACATTTGGATTCTATATTATGAAAGAAATATTTTTAAATGTAAGAATATTTTTAAAAATTAATTTTATTTTATAAAAAGTTAATGATTATAAAATTTTTTATAATTTAATGAGTTAAAGAGGATATTATATTATATACTCCATATCGTTATTTATTCTATGTATGAAACTCGCAATAAATAAATAAGAACAGAAAAAAACATACATTTTTTAACCAAAAGAAAAGAAACAAAAAGATACAAACTTTGACTAAATTGCACATATGCAACGTGCATGTGCCTCTCCCACGCGTCTTACGCTGGGCTACACTGACGTGTCTCCCATTAGTGTTTGGATAGAAGTCTTTTTTTTTTTTTTTTTTTTTTTTTTTTTTTTTTTCTTGAAGGAAAAGTTTTGAGGCCTATCTTTGATCGCATTTTGATTTACTTTATTGATACTTTAATAATAAATAAATAATATTCTCATAATTGCTTTTGTTACAAAGTAAATTTAGAGAGAAAGGAAATATTATTCCCATAAACTAATTTGATAGACTGGAATATAATAAAGAAAAAGGATGGGTGAAGGTGTAAATTATGTATATTTTTTTAAAAGTTTCACAGTGTTACAAAAATCAATAATAGTTTGTAATTCACAACTTTATCCCTGACTAATTTTTTATTTTTAAAAATATTAAACTCAAATTTATTTATTTATTTATACAATATCGTGACCTTTATTCCATTTAAGTGAAGGCCACATTGAAATTGTTTCTCTGAACCATGTACATGGCGGATGGCCGGGTATTATTATGCAGTTATTATAACATAAAGAACGAGAAAATAATAGCAAAAGAAAATAATAGCAAACTAATATATATATATATATATATATAATTCTCTAGATTTTTATAACTCTTACCCTCGATTGTTTTAGAATTTTTAAATCGTCAATTAACAATGGAAAAATAATTATTTTCTCTGAAGTTTTAGAAAATTAATTATTTCATTATTGTATTTTTATATATTAGATATTTAGTTTTCAAATTTTGGTTTCATCTCATCAAATGATTTTTCTGTTTAATTGTAGTGATTTTTGCCCGTTAAATTACTAGTGAAAGACCAAAACACCCTTTTCATAAGATAAAAATTAAAATCACTATCCCTCTTCTTCTCCTCCGTCTCTCCAAATCTCCATTTCTGATTCTACAACTATTCAAATTTTAAAAAATAAATTAATCAATACACTTGAAAAATCTAAACTATCAAAAGTAAAAGACTCCATAAAACTATCAAAAGTAAAAGACTCCATAAAAACTATTTCAATTAACAATGAATACACTTAGATTTGTATAATTACAGTTTATTGCTCACGTGTAAAACCCATTTCAATTGAATCCAATGGCTGATGAGTATAAAAATCATAGTATAAATACCGAGAAAAATTGACCTCACAATCGTAATTTAATAATTTTTTTAAATCATAATTAGATAATTACGTAACTCTTGATCATAATTCGAAAATTTCAAAAAATATTTCGAGCATAAAAAATACTATATTATTAATTTATTTATTTAGTTACTCAAAAATCAAAGAATCCACCATTAATTTCATTAATGTTTAGATAATCAAAATGTAATCAATGCCCATTTTCCACATTAAAACTATCATTTGAAATGATATATTGTATGGTAGGTAACTTATTATATAAATTTACTTTAATAAATTAATAATTAATATATATTCCTCGGTCCCATAATTTTAATAGGCAAAAAAGAAAATTATTGAGAATATTTTGTATTTATACATGGAAAGAGGGAGGAGGAAAGAGGGAGGAAAAGGGGAGAAAAGATACAATATGACACCATTATTGCAGTAGTCAAAAGATAAATTGGGAAGGAAATAATCGTATTTCTTATTTACATGGAAGTGGCGAGGAAAAGGGGGGAAGAAAAGGACACAATATGAACCCCTTATTGCCATAGTCAAAAAAAGAAAATTGGAAGAAATATTTTATACTTATATTATGGGAAAGGAGGAACGAAAAAGAACATAACGACTGGTTACATTTATTTCGGGAAGACACGATGTTTTTCCTCGAAAAATATTTTTCCAAATGATTTTTTTCGTTGTTTGGTTGTAATATTAAAAATTAGTAAAAAATTATTAAAAATTTTAAACTCATAAGACCATAAAATAAGACCATAAAAATATTAATAATAATAATAGAAATTTCATATTTTAAAAATTTTATTATTAAATATGAGAAGAATATAGAAAAAAGTAAATTATGAAAGCTGTCAATGACCGACGATAGTGACCGATGGTATCCACCGGTAGTGAATGGTAAGTGATAGTAATAGCTACCAATGGTTAATAAATTAAAAATTATAAAGTTATAATAAGTTTATTAATGTAAGAAAAATATTTTAGAGTATTAACAATGAGAAGTCATTGTCCTTCAAAATGATTTGATTTTTCTTTTACCAAATAATTTCTTTTTACTTATTTTCTTGAATGCCTCAAACAATGAAAAATTATAAAAAATCTCATCTTAGAGCTACATCTTCCTCTCATCTCTCTCTCTTCTCTTTTATTATATTGCTACATCTTTTTATTGTTATTTTGTTATATTCTTCTATTAACCATGACATTTTTTTCCCTCTAAGAAACCCTAAAAATGCTAAAAATGCGTATAATTTTAATGAAAAACAAAACAATAAATTACAAAGAAGGTTGGGAAGACGATTCTAAAAAATTGGGTCTTCCAAAATACTCTTTTTTTGGCCTTTAACAAAGAGATAATTTTTTAACCAAATATATAGGGACTTTGGACTAAATTGGACATATGCATGTGCCTCTCCCCACGTGGCCACATCCCTTTCTCTGTGTATAGTCAATTGTTCCTTTTCTCATTCTTTTCAACCAGGTTACCTATCTTTACAATGTTATATTTATTATTTGGCCCCACTATTTAGTTATATATGATTGACAATTCAGTTCATGAGTCACGATAGAAATATTCTATACAATTCTAAATAATTAGCAAATATTTCTGTGGTTAAAAGACTCGGAACTCGTTTTTTGTGGGTCCTCCGTATATGATATGGCACAACCTAAGAGGGAGTGAATCGGTTTTCTAAAAATATTTTTAAAGTTTAAAATAAAATATAGAATTCTAAGTGCCAGCGGAAAAATAGAGAACTTGTGGAGAATAAATTATGGGTCTCGTATATGAATGGCACAACCCAAGGGGGGGTGAATTGGGTTTTCTAAAAATAAAAATTTAACTTTAAAAACAAACTCAGAATTCTATTGCAGCGGAAAGTATTTCACTTGCGAGAATAAGTTATTGATTAGAACTTCCTCACAATGCTCTATGGAAAAATTAGAAAGACTTTGCAGAGTGCAGCTATCAATTAGAACTGCTTCACAAAGCTTAAATCAAGTTTAGAAAACTAATTAGAAACCCAAATAGTGAAATATACTGAAAATAGAAAAACAGTATAGAACTTGGTATATTCACTGAGCAAAAGTCCAGAGTTCTAATGTTCAGAAGAGATACAGCTCATTCCAGATTAGAACATAAAAAACATAGACAACTTAAGCATTTCTAAAATATAACTGAAGTGTAAATAAAATGATATTAAGTAAAATTTCAGAAAGTAAAAAGATCAACACAATGATTTATAGTGGTTCGGCACTAACTCGCCTACATCCACTCCCCCTACATCCACTCCCCAAGATTCATCTTGAGATCCTCAACTATGTTATCTCTTTTCAAGGGTAAGAGACAAACCAATAGTACAAGGCAATAGATCAACAGTTCTACTTATGAGAAAAGACTAACTAAACCACACATGTGGTTACCTTTATTGCTATTTTGATTTTTGGTAAAGTAAAAAGACATTTGTAATCTTTTTTTCTTTAATTGTTCGTTATTAGATTTATTAAATAAATATCATCAACAATGTGTTGATTGAAATGGTAAGCGACTTCAATCTCCGAAAAAATTAAAATATAAGTTTGATGATCGAAAAGCATGCTATGCACTTTATTAAGAGCGCAGCCCAATTTGTCCCAACCCCTAACTTTAACTCATATTACAATAGGCAAAAAGGCCAACCAATATAGATTTGACAATCTTGTAGGCCCGAACTCATGCATATAAGATCCTTCGTACTAAAAAATTTGCAAGTTTATCCTAATAGTTTGATTTAGTATTTTTTTTTTTTTAAATCTAATAAATTAAATAAAATTGAATATTAAATTAAAATAAATTGATATTTCAACTATCTATGAGGTAAAGAATGGAAATTATTCACTGGGAATTTTCAATTATATTTTAACTATTATGAGGTAAGATGAATTTATTCACCGAAATTCAATTTTTTACGGAAAAATATTCTCCAAGAAAAATAGAATTCCAAGAAATTATTATAAAACAGTCTAATTATAGTAAGATAATCATAAATTTTTTTAAGAAAATAGCATAATTATGACAATTAATATTATTTCCTCTGTCCCAAAATAAAAGATATTTAAGTTTTTTTTACAAGGATCAAAGAAATAATTAATGTTCCTAATATAACAAAATCAATGATAATTTAGTCAAATAGTTACTCTTGTAAAAGTAGTTATTCTATAAAGGTAACATTAAAAAAACATCATTTGTTACTCCTTAAAATACTTAAAATGACTTATAGTTTGGAACAAAATAATCACACAAAAATGAATTATATTTTGAAATAAATAAATATTGTTATATAATTTTAAAATCTCTTATTTTCTATAGAAATCTAATTTTTTTAACTTTTGGACAAGAAAATACAGTAATGAATGTGAAAAAGTAAAGATGAGACATAAATACTAAAAAATTTATTTTTTCTGATAAAGTACTAATCAAACATTAAAATTTAACACCATTCAGTTATGATCTGATCCATCTGTTTACAAAATATAGAAAATGTGTAAAGTGAAAGGTCTCGATTATATTTTTGACAAAAATGTTATAAATATTTTGATCAATATCATATCAATTAACTTGGTAATATGTTATAAATATTTTGATCAATATCATATCAATTAACTTGGTAATAAAAATCCAAAGTTACGAAAACTTTAAACGGACATCATATCAAAGAAAATTACAAATGAGCAATAAAGAAAAATGATATAAATGAGATTTGTTTGTCTCAAACCCTAATAGATACGATTGCAACCTATAAACATGCAAATCTAGAAATTGAAAAAGAACCTAATCGATCCTTCATGCCATTTCACAGCGGTATTAATTGTTGGGTTAGTTAGTGGAAATGTCCTTAACATTTTTCTCTGGGGATGAATTGACATCTAAACGGCTAAACTTTATTTAAAAATTTAGTGTCTTTTATTATTATTTTGAAGGTGATTCGTTGCATCTCTAATTGTATGGATTCTGTACTATCTATGTCCCACTTCCATTATCTATATAAATAATATAATTTTTTAAGATATTAAATTACTTATATGGGCTAATATTTTAGAATTTGTGAAACGATTGAATGATGTCATTTCTCTCCTCTTCCTCATTTAATTTAATTAACAATAAATTTTCATTTAAAATAAATGAATTTACAAAACTAATAAATTGACATGATTATTTTATTATATAAATAAATTTTTCTACTATTTATATAATAATTATTAAATTTTTTTATTAAAATTAATTTTTTCATATCAATAAAAACTAATGGAAGTTATAATAAGTTCATATTTAAAAAAATTATTTGAAATAAAAATTGATAAGTATACATTAACATTAATAAAATTAAAAATATTGATTTTCAATTCACTAAATTTATTTCATTAAAATTAAATATTCCTTATTAAATACCTCATATATAATTTGAATTTAACAATAATTTACACACAAATTTGATTAATTAGTGCTATTTATAATTTAGTTCATTCTTGAGAATTTCTCAAAAAAGAGCTTATAATTAATTTACTTTTCATTTTTATAATCAAAAAATTACATAACAAATATTTTACATTAAGCAACGCAAAATATAAATTACAATAATTTTCTTAAATTACATTCAATTTAATTAAAAAAAAAAAATATATATATGTCTGTGCATTGTGCGAGGTAATGTATTCAATATTATTATACATGAAATATAAATCAAAAGATCTATAAAATTATGGTGTAATGTAGGACCAAAAAAATATATTAATACACACATTCAATTACTCATTTTCTTTTTTTCTTGTATCTTTTCTTTTATTCATATGCGTTTATTTCCTTCTTCACAAAGAGAAAACCAAAAAACTCTTAACTTCAAATGTATATTCAATGTAATATATCCTCTCTTTCTAAATAGATTGCCAGCATCTAATGCTTATTAGCTTTTAAGGTTATAAAAAGGATAAAAGAACAAGTTAAGGCTCACATTTCGAGTTTAAATAAAGAAAAAGGTTAAAGTCAAGTTCAAAGGGCTCACTATTCACTAATGTCAATTTATAAGGTTGGCTTTTGAACATAAAAATTGTAGTCCTAACTGCCTTTATCATTGTTATGTATGGACATCACCATGTGACCTCAATTACATTAAAACCAAGTTCGAAAGTAACAAATCTTAAATGAATAACACTTGCATCAAAACAAGAGATCGACGTATAAGGAGTCGATCCATATCAAGCTCAAAAGTTAAAAAAAAAAAAAACCGTGCCTCAGTAAGGGAGGTCGAATCCATATTCTCAAGCTCTCAAACGCTCTAAAAAAAAAAAAAGAATTAATCTTAGAACCTTGAAACGTTGAGGCCACATATTCTACTTTTGTGAGTGAAGGCTTAATTAGGTGTTACCACTCCCCTAGCTAGTCGAGAGTTTGTGTGATATTCTCACTTCTCAATTGAGAATAAAAGCATTTTAATAAAAATAAGAGATCTGTTAACAATAGCTATATTTTGATTTAATTAAAATAAGAGACTGAACAATAGTCTTTATTTTGAACTAATTTTTAGAGAATGAGTTAGACCCGACGTATTTTATTAATATGATATTAAAATTATGAGCTCATCCAACTAACATTGAGCCCTCGCTCCAAGTGTTCATGGTGGAATCAAGTCTAATCCATTTTATTAATACTCTTAATACAAATTATGCAACAAAATTGTGTTGTTTTATTTTTTTAATTATTTGATAAATATTTAATAAAAATTTTATAGGCTGAATTGCTTAATATATATAAAATTTTACAATAAAGACCTCAGATAACTTATGCATTTGTCATTTATATAATTGTTACCTTCGAACCTTAATCACGTGTCTTGACGAGAAAGCTTGTGTCAAGTCAGTACCAGCATACACAATAGATTTATGATGAAAGCTTTTAAATGGCATCCAATTGTATTAGTTTATTCTTTTAGATCGTAAAGACAATTGAGATTCTTATTTTTGGTTAGATTATATATGTACTTGGATTTATTATTATGAAATTTGGATTCTATATTATGAAAGAAATATTTATAAAAATAATATTTTTAAATTTAAGCATATCTTTAAAAATTAATTTAATTTCATAAAAAAATTAATCAAATGTGATCTTATCAGTGTTATTATAAAATTTTTTACATTATGGCAAATTAAGAACGCTATCATTTTATATACTCTGTAATATTATTTTAATCTATTAAACTTCATAATAAATAAATAAAAAGAAAGAAAAATAATAGATTTGATAGGCTTTTTTTATTTATAAACTACCGGTATTCGAATTTCATTATCAAGGACTACTTAATCCGGCTTGGGGTTTAATTACAGTTAAGGCTCTTTACCCCTCTCTGCAGATGCGTTTAGTAGGGATCGAATCCAAAAGTTCTTTCTATATATCCAGCTTGCATTGTCAACTGTCTTCAAGCATAATATGTAGATAGGTTTTTTTTTTTTTTTTTTTTTTTTTTTTTTTTTTTTTTTTTTTTTTTTTTCATAAGCTGATATAGCATCACAGATTTTGTAATTGACTACTGTTAACTTAATTTAATTAATGTAGGATTACCGGAGAAAAATTAATAATGAAATATAGAAACACAGAGGGGACAGAAGATAAATTACCATTGACAAGAAAAGTGGTTGTAAGCAGTAAGTACGATAGAATATGGCCATGGAAAATAAGAAGGACAATACTATCGAGTCAACTGAACAAGAAAAGCCACATATAAATAATAAGTGATGGATGACGTTTTTTTATTTTTTTTTTTTGAAAATAGGAAGAAAGTTTTTTTTTTTTTTTTTTTTTGAAAATAGGAAAGAAAGATATCTCAAAACTTTGATCACATTTGATCTTCTAATAATAAATAAATAAATAATATTCACATAATAGCATTAAGTAGAAACTAAATGTACTAACTTCAAGTTTATTAAACTCAAATTATTAAGCTCTAGAGTACAGATTCAATCACGACTCTATATTTTCATAATTTATTTTAATGAGAGATATATAGTTGTTACTAAAATATAAAAATACATAATTATAATGGATTTTCCAGGGTTATAAGAATAATCGCGGAAAGCATGAGATTAAATATATGCATTAGCCCCATTACTCGTTGTGTGCAAAATTACCGATCGAAGCAAACTGAAAATTGAATCTACCTATTTTGGTTCAATTTGTTTCGGTGTTCAAAAGAGATTTGGTTAATTGGTTCATTGGATTTGAAGCAAACTTATTATTTGAATCGACTCGGTCACAAAAATTCATCTATTGGATTTAAAATTGAACCGAAATGGCAAAAAAAAATTTATCAAAATAGACCAAACCTATTGGTTCGGTGAAAAAGTTTATGGATCGGTTCGGTTCGATTTAAATCGAACGGGTCGTTTGCTCACTCTTACTTGTTACCATACTCAAATGCAAGTGCATGTGACCATTAGGATCCCAACAAACTGCAATCTAGTCTCATCAACGCCGCTCCATTATTGTTTGCTATTTTTCTTGGAAAATATCATCTTCTGTGTCCTCGTTAATTGCATTTGAGCCTTCAACCTTTTTTTGTTCTGTATTAATTATTTACTTTCTTATTTTTTTCACAATAAAATATTAAATTTATAATAAAACAATTTTAGTACTTATAATTAAAAATATTACTACCAAATCATCTTGTGTAATACCCATACTGAGTATTCTTTTTAGAATATGGAAATACTTTTATTTTATTTCTGGTATATAAGCCCATCCATGTATTTCATTTATTTTTTAAAAACTCTCTTAAGTTCATAAACTTATTATCCGAGAATTGTTTGCTCCACATGAAGCCTTTGATATATATATATTTTACTTCAAAATTATTTGATTAAAAAAAAATCATACTATCTATAGGTTATGGCTCAGTTAGTGATACAAATTGAATATATGAGAATAACTCTCAGATTCGATTGCCACTAAGTGCACTTACAAAAAGAGGTGAAAAGTCATAACTGTGACTAGACTCTGAATCGAAATAAGTTATTCTTAGTAATAGTTATACCGATGATTTAAAAAAAACTTAAGGAATAAACTTTAATATTTTTAAATAAACTTAAAGAATTTATAGTGAATGTCATCATAACAGATTCATTAATATTAGAAAAAAAAATTGTGCAGAAAAAGAAATAGATATTCGTTATTTATTTATTATTGGTGATAAATCTCATTAATGTCATTATTTATTTATTTTGGTTTTTTTTTTTTGACATTATTTATTTTGTTTTTTTTTTTTTTTTTTTTCAGAAAAAGAAATGAGGAAATATTGCGTTATTTATTTATTGATTGGTGATAAGATCTCAGATTAATGTCATTATTATATTTATTTGGTTTTTTTTTTGACATTTCTTTATTTCTGTTTTTTTTTTATTTGTTTTTGGACATTGATACTATTTTTGTGTGTTAGATGACTGCTTAACCCTCCGTACACAGTACCTCATTCTGCGCTAAGAGATTGTCTACTTTGTGCTCAGTGAAGTGAACAACCTGACTGGGTCATTACCAAATTTAACTCCGAGGTAATTAAGTAAGGAGAATAGATATCTAATAGTATTCTGGACGCCCTATAATGTGAGTGAGTAAAACGACCTGACTTCAGGTATGGTAGGCTGTGATTATGGGTGGTCTCGGTTCCAGCAACTGCAAACATCCAAAATAAATTGCTTGGCGATTTGGAGTTATCTTTAACGCCGCGGCTGATTGTATTTGCTACCCATGAATATGGAAGTCTTCGTAATTATTTTTCTTATGTAATATTGCCTTATATAATTTAGTTAATGTAAATTTGTTGAATTATAATTATTATAGTAATTAGTTGTTTCATTTGAAATAAATATAAATAATAAATGATATTGTAAAGCAGATATTGTCAAAAAATCATTAGAAGTGTTTTCCTACTCTCTTATAGTGGCATGCCTATAATAAGAAATGCAGAAAAGTACCGGTAAAATTTATCCTGTTTGATAGCAATCATCATTGAAGAAATTAATTGTCTATGACAATTGTAAGATCCAAATTCTGATATTGATAGCTATTTACAATCTAATAGTTGGAAAGATGAGGGAATTGAACTGGAGTAATTTCCAAGATATAAACATGAAGTTTTTTCGTATGATCCTATTGTTGGAAGCTTGGGTTAGTATTTGATACCTAGGACTTATGGCAAATTTGAAAATGTCCAGTTTAACCTAATACTCCTGCCGTTCCTCCAAAAAATTCATACTCGGTATTTTTTGTTTGTTCCAATCATATAGTCCCACTCTCATTTTTTTACAATATGAGTATGATCTTTAAATTGTCCGCATTACACATTTATTAAAGACTTTTCATCTTATTTTCAATCACCCTCGATTTTAATTACTCTTCAGCTTATAGATTCCAGGGAGATAGTATAGGTGTGCTTTGTATTAAGATTTTGTAAGAATGTACCAAGTCGAGATGAAAAAAATTTAAATATGAAATTATAGAATGTCATCATTTTCAGGAATGTCATAATATACGTTGCGTATTTTGCTAAAGTTGCTGATGAGAATGGTCGCGACGTAAAAATAGACTAAACTATCGTCTTTTTGAACGTGAGAAATATGTATAGATGTGAGACGACAATGTATGGAAGAGAAGAACATCATAGTGTTTTTATACCCGTTCTCACTGTGTCCGATAATCGAGAGGATACCACAGTGTTTATGGAGGAAGAGTAGAAAAAGAAAGTTAATTTTGACAAATATATTAAGATAAGGACCACCCGAAATTTATGATAATATAACTAACTAGATTAAACTATATAGGATATAGAATAGAATAAGTAGAAGTAAGTATAACTTAGAATGATAGTATAAAATATAGAACAGTATCAAAAGGGAGGGTGGATTCAAGCGGATATAAGGGAAAGTATTTTAAGGATGATTTAGTCTGCGTCAAATAGAGGGTTGTGGTTAGGAAACTAGAGGTTACTGTTCTTGTTAGAGTGTTTGACATGGCTGTTCACTATCTTTTTATTTTCGTTATGATGGATGCACGGATGAAGAATTTGAAGAGTTAATAATCCAATTCGGGGGCAAATAAAATCCATAAGAAGACTGAATTACATACTCCAGCCACTATTAAAACACGATCCAGTCATGTTACTACAGTTTTTCAGATTCTGAAACCACAGTCACAGCGATTAACAGACTCCAAAACCCGAAAAAAAGTGAAAAAGTAAAAATTACAAAAAAATTTAAGCAAACAAAAAAGAAGACAAAAACCTTGTGACGAAGTGGCTAACCAGTTCACAGACCTGGGGATCACCGTCAGAACTTGGTCTTTGGGGGGATTTACTCTTTTTTGGGTTTAAGATGTTTTTCCACCCCCAAAAAAGGTGATTTAAACATTTTTTTAGCAAGGTCACCACAGCTCGTCGTTATTCTTCTATTCGCAAAACGGTATGTGGGGTTTGCATTTATTTTTTAACATTTTCCCCTCCTAAGCGAGCAAGCGTAGAATGAAGATGTTTGAAATACTATTCTGAAGATGGTTTTGTGTCTGTTATAAAAGCCGAGTGTGGCGTGCTACATCTGTTGATAGATCATCAAAGTGATAAGTGGTTCATAAGTTGAATCACACGTTACCCTTGCAAGCACTGTTTGTGGCGAATAATAAGGAGATAAAAAGGTGAGTTTATGGAGGAATAAGAGGAGAGCTAAATATAACTTTCCAATTCTGTTAGAATATACTTTGGTTTCAGTTGGCATACGATCGTGCCAAGCCTTGATCTTAGACTGAGTTGGGTAGCATAGGATCTGTTTCAATAAATTAGTTAAA
The DNA here is from genome assembly GCF_014843425.1 of Jatropha curcas. The sequence continues at coordinate 594,642 of NW_023590969.1, forward strand.
TATTGTCAATAGATTATTAAGAGGAGTTTTCTTTTGTACTTAGTCGTCGGACTTAGACCACTATATAAGGCTAAGCTGGCCCACTGTTGCTTTTTCATATATTGAATATATGGAACAAACACATTAATGAATATTATCAGCCTTGCCCTGCATCTTCGTAAATATAATATGTCTAAAATCCTTGTATTCCTATTTGTTATTCTTCTGGTACACAAAACTCTTGTTTCTATTTTTTTCTTTCTTGGTATCAGAGCCTAAATCCAGGCCTTTTTCTTTCATATTACTCTCATGGCTTCCTCTTCCCTTTCTCTCAATGTCGGAAATTTCATCACCCTCAAATTAACCCAAAATAATTATTTGTTATGGCGTGAGCAAGTTTTAGGACTTGCCGAAAGCCAAGATCTCACAGAACACATCACTGAAGAACCCCCAATGAATCCAGCCGGATCGGACAAAGCCACAGATCAAGCCATTCAAAATTTTGCTACTTGGCAAAAGGCGGATCGATTGCTTCGTGGATGGATCATAGGGACTCTCTCAGAAGAATCCCTTGGTCTAGTTATTGGCCTTGACACAGCGTTTGCTGTGTGGAATGCTTTAAAAGAATCATACGCCCAAGTTTCTTAAGAAAGGGAGTTTACACTCCGTCAACAATTAACCTACCTTCGCAAAGATGAAACTGTAACCATCACCACTCATATTCGCCAGTTTAAAAATATTTGCGACAGTTTAGCCGCAATTGGCCTCCCCATTTCAGAAAAAGAAAAAATTTACAGCCTATTAACAAGCCTTGGTCCTCAATATGAAACTTTCACAACCACCATGTTGAAACCCCCAACTCCGTCTTACACTGAATTAATTTCCCAACTTCAAAACCATGATCAAAGGCGAACCTGGTTTGCAAACTCTGGAAATTCGGCATTGGCTACTCATACTCCACATTTGGCGTTTTATGCACAATCAAAGAGAGACCAACAGTTTGGTGTGTCAAATTCCAACTATGACTCAAAAAATTTTCGCTCATCTTTTTCTTCTGCAGGGCATGGATTTCAAGCACAGAATCAAGGGAATTTTTCAGGCCAAACACGACGACCTGCACCACCTGGAAAACGAAGGATGACAGTAGCAGAATGCGAACTTTATCGAGATGAAACCTGTCAGACGTGCACGCAGCCTGGAACAAAAGCGAAGGATGACAGGTTAGCCACAAATGCGAAACTTTAATCGAGATTGAAACCGTCGTCAGGATTTGTAGCAAAAGAAGGACAATATGGCGGAAAATGTTGCTGTGGATTCCTTCTTCAATGCGCAACAGAATCCCCCACAGAATCCCTTCCACAAGCTCTGGCGTCTTTAACACTAGATAATAGTGTTCGTGACCATGATTGGACGTCCGATACCGGTGCTACCAATCATATGACTGGTAATGAAGGTATGGTATCTAGTCTATATAAATATGCAGGTCGCAATTCTGTAATTTTAGGAGATGGTTCTTCCATCCCTATAGCAGGTTTTGGAACTGCTGAAATTTATAAGAATAATAATGTTCTTCCTTTATCTGAGATTTTGTATGTTCCTAGCTTAAAAAAGAATTTACTATCAGTAAGCAAGTTAACTTCACAATTTCCAGTAAATTGTGAGTTCACTGACGATTCGTTTATTGTGAAGGAACGGAAGAAAAAAAGAATTTACTATCAGTAAGCAAGTTAACTTCACAATTTCCAGTAAATTGTGAGTTCACTGACGATTCGTTTATTGTGAAGGAACGGAAGACAGGCGCAACAATCATGCAGGGACCAAAGAAGGGTGATTTGTATATGATTTCCAGTAGTCCTGAGGCTAATTTTTCATTTCATTTCAAGTCTTGTAGTGCCGATGTGTGGCACCAATGTCTAGGACATCCACAAATATCTGCTTTAAATAATCTACATAATAAAGGCCTCATCTCTATTAGAGGACCATTAAAAATAAACCAAGTTTGTGATAGTTGTCAGCTAGGGAAACTCAGCAAATTTCCTTTTTATAAAAGTGTTAATTCTGCTACAACTCTTTTTGAAAAAATTCATTGTGATTTATGGGGTCTAGCCCCAGTTCTGTCAATTGAAAAATTTAAGTATTACGCTTGTCTTGTCGACGATTTTTCCAAATATGTGTGGATCATACCCTTACGCTTAAAATCTGACTTTTATTCGGCTTTCCTTGCTTTTGAAAGTTACATTAAAAGACAATACAATGCTGTTATAAAAGTTTTTATAAGGATGTGAAAGTTTTCCAATCATGATGGGGCGAGGTGAATTTGTTAATTCCTGCTTTGGCTACACTTTTCTTAAACTGGTCAAGTTCACCATATTTTCGTGTTCCAAATCGATACACCAGAACAAGCTGGATGAACCAGTTGGAACGCGTCGAGCACTACCGTATACATATCGTGAGTAGGTATGTCCATGTTCTTGATCTACAGGCCGTCTTCCGTATCTTTGGTTATGCTTTTTAACTGCAGATATATTTAATTAGATAGGCTTCCAGAGTCATCATGCAAGTTTCTTTTGAGTCACGATATGTTTTAATCAATTAACATCATTATATGTTTCTTGATTATCTACTGTTTTAACGGGTATTTGGAGGTGTAAAATGTTTTCCGTAATATTTGGGATAGCAAGGTAAAAAAGTTAAATTTGCCGAGAATCTGTTCTTCGTGTGTGTTGCAGGCTACAGTGATAAAGTAACAAGGGCTATGAGATGTTATGAAATTAGAATCGCAGAAGAATACATTTTATTATCCAGGCATCGTAGTGTCGATGAGGGCCGTTTTTTCCTTATAAAAGTCGAAAAGATAACTAGAAATGCCCCATTTCAATGTCAGAACAAGTATTTCGACATACTTGGAGTACCACTACCAGAGCTGATGATGTCCCTTATGAAATGGACAAACCCAAACCTAGTGGGGTGAATTGCAGTATGGGGAGTAAATTATTTATTCCTGATGTCTGGTGCGTTTCCATTACAAAAAGAGCTCTCGGACACAATCAGAAACTAGCCAGCTGCATGTCTGCATGTAATATCCCTCAGATAAATTCAAACACATTAGAAACAGGTCCCTCTTCAACGAATTCACCCACAGCAACGTCTGATGATGAATCCGCACCACTGGTGGATCCTCCTTCTCCACTGCCCTCACCAAATTTGGGAATAGGTACTATTTCTTCGCCCTCATCTTTGTCCACGCCATATACCTCACCTTTACCTATTACGCCCGATTCCCCATTACCTAATTTTCCCTCATCTTCTGGTTCATCAAATCCCCAATCGCCAGCCACGAATTTGTCGTTGTCTGACACTTCTTCCATTTTGCCTATTCCTAATATTGAAACTGAAACACTCAACAATCAGTTGAACGTTCCGTCCCCTGAATTATCTATTTCAGTTGATGAAGTTTCCTCTGGAACAGTCCCTCACGCACCGATACAGGGTGCTCCTCGTCATTCAATGGTAACACGTTCTCAGTTAGGGATTGTGAAATCGAATCCTCACTATGCTCTTTTAATAGAGGTGGATACTTCAATTCTGAAGGAGCCACGAACGGTACGACAAGCCCTGGCACATTCTGGTTGGAAACATGCCATGGAAGAAGAATTGACAGTATTGCACAATAATCAGACATGGACTTTGGTTCCTAGACAGGCAGGCATGAATATTATAGGATCCAAATGGGTGTTTAAGGGTAAATTGAAACCAGATGGTACTTTGGATCGGCTGAAAGCGCGATTAGTTGCAAAAGGCTTTCATCAAATTGATGGTCAGGATTTTACAGAAACGTTCTCCCCCGTCGTCAAGCCTGGAACTATTCAAATGGTTCTTTCAATTGCTTTGGTTCGGCATTGGCAGGTACGTCAGCTTGATGTCAAAAATGCCTTTTTGCATGGGCATATAACAGAGGATCTTTTTATAGACCAACCACCAGGTATGATTGATTCCCAATTTCTGACACATGTGTGTAAATTGAAACGAGCTTTATATGGTTTGAAACAGGCTCCGCGAGCCTGGTTTGACAGATTGAGTGGTTTTTTAATTTCTTATGGTTTTGTTTGTAGTTTTGCCGACCCTTCCCTGTTCATTTTTAAGTCTACACAAGGGACACTTGCACTTTTAATCTATGTTGATGACATGCTTTTGACTGGTTCCTCAACTTTGTTAATTGATAAATTTGTCCAGCTATTGTGTAGTGAATTTGCTATGAAAGACCTAGGGCTCTTGCATCATTTTTTAGGTATAGAGGTTACACACATTAGGTTATAGAGGTTACACACACAAGATGATGGAATTTTGTTTGAAATCAGACCCATTATTTGCTTTTGACATTGCTTGAAACTGCGGTTTGTGAACCTGTGTGTGAGCAGCAAACCATGGGCTACTCCCTTGGAGCTCAAACCGTCTAAGTTGAGAAGGTTACAAGCTTCCTGTTACCCTCATTTTATATAGAAGTCTAGTTAGGCGTGCTATTACAGTATTTTAACCACTCACATCGTACACGGGATATTGCTATATTAAGTGATAGGAGTCTAGTAGGCGCATTACAGTATTTAACACTCACACGTCCGGATATTGCTTTTAGTGTAAATTTTGTTTCTCAGTTTTTGCAGAATCCAACAGTGATGCACATGAAGTTTGCCCATCGGATCCTTCGGTATGTTAAAGGAACTTTGAATCTCGGAATATATTTAACTTCTAAGTCTTCGTTGTTGTTGCAGGGTTATGCTGACGCTGATTGGGCTGGTTGTCCTCTCACAAGGCGTTCAACAACGGGGTACTGTACGTTTCTTGGACAGAATCTCATTTCCTAGTGTGCAAAAAAATAGCACACTGTCTCCCGCTCAAGTACTGAAGTGGAGTACAGAGCCATGGCCCACACTGCTGCGGAACTCACTTGGCTAACTTATTTGCTTCAAGATTTTTCCATTCCCATGCAAGTTCCACCGACACTATACTGTGACAATCTAAGTGCATTGTTTCTTACAGTCAATCCCGTGTTTCATGCTAGAAATAAACATATCGAGCTCGACTACCACTTTGTTCGAGATCAAGTTGCATGTGGTCTTCTAGTAACCATATATGTTCCCACTACTCAACAGGTAGCTGACATCTTCACTAAACCCATACACAAGTCTACCATTACTATATTTCGCAGCAAACTATGCCTCCAGCCCCGACAAAGTTTGAGGGGGGATGTTGATGATCATAGGAGTGATAAGGTGGTTATAAGTGATCACACTTCCTTGCAAGCACCTGTTGTGGAAAATAAGGAGAAATAAGGTGGTTTATGGAGGAATAAGGATGGCTAAATATTTTCCATATTCTGTTAGATATATTTGGTTGTTGGATTGAAAATAAGGAGAAATAAGGTGGTTTATGGAGGAATAAGGATGGCTAAATATTTTCCATATTCTGTTAGATATATTTGGTTGTTGGATTACCATGTGCAGATTGTATCTTGACTAAGTTGGTAGCTAGGATCTGCTTTCAATAATTAGTTAATATTTCATAGATTATTAAGGGATTTTTTGTACTTAGTCATGGACTTAACCACTATATAAGTGTCTTTCTTTCATTAATTGAATATATGGAAAAACAGCATTAATAATATATCAGTTGCTGCATCTTCGTATATACATATTCAAAACTCTTGTTTCTATTTTTTCTTTCTCTACTGGGCGGACTACATGACGGCGGTGAAGTCTAGTTATAGCTTTCCCAAATAGTAGAGACTGAGGAGGAGTAAATGGGTCCTTGTTGATTGGCATTGTGAAGGAAAATGAGAAGGAACAATCTACACAAACCAAGTCTTTTGTTAGATCTTTATCTTTCGATAAATATTTTTTCTTGGAATAATTTCAAGCCTCCAAACCTTCACAGTTCCCAAGAAGGCAGGACCATCTTCTCGCAGTGGATCGAGTAAAATTGGGCTAATTTGCTAATTTGTGCGTGTGTGGGTTGGAGGAGACATGACCATCTTCTCGCAGTGGATCGAGTAAAATTGGGCTAATTTGTGGTGGTGGGAGGAGGAAGACCATGAACAAAGGTGTAGAGAAAGAAAGCTCAAGGGCATCATTTCTCATTTTAAAATAATTTTCTTAGTTCTCTCTTACTTTTCTTTCATCTTTTTAACGGAAAACGCCTATATTTTTATTAAGAGACGTACCTTACCCGTGTAAGGGTGCTTTAAACCGGTGTTGAATATATACAGATAGTAAAATTTAAACGGATTTAGATACGAATACTTAAATAAATATTTAAATAAATTTGAAACAGATATGAATAGTAAAATTTCAGATGAACCCTATACCTGCAAGAGTTGTCTTTCCAATACCAGCCATTCCCCAAATTCCTATTGTCCAATTTCTACCATTTACATCAGTGTCCAATAACAATTTCACTTTCTCCGCACGCCAATCGATTCCAACAACTTGTCATGGTAACTAGCATTTGAAGCCATATGACTTAATATCTCTGAAACACAATTGACGATTCTCTGAACTAGCATTTGATAATTTCTGATCACAAATGAACAATACATAGTAAGCAAAAACTTATTTATTTACTAGGCAAGTTTTTTCCTTTCAGATTTCGACATATTGAAGCTAGTTTTTGGTATTTTTTTTTCTTATTGAAAAATTTTTGATTTGGCCATATGTATGTACCTTCAATTTCTCATTTAATCTCTTATTGATGAAGAGAAAACAAGAAGACAACGTAAAAGCAAAAGGCCCTCTCAACTCTTGAACATCAGTTGGATCTGCACGGTAAAAAACTGGTAAAACCGTTTGTCCTAACTTTTCTCTGCATTCATTTATCACAACAAGTTCGTCCAAGCACCATGGAGAATCTTCATAGTTTTTGGAGAATAGGACGATTGAAATACATGATTCTTGAATTGTTTGCTTGAGGGCTGGTGTTATTTCAGTTCCTTTTTCGTTCAAAGATTCAAATAGAAAGGAGAGAAAACCGTCGCGGATGTCTTTGCCTCTGAAATTAATTTTGGGCCCTCTGAAATTAATAAAAACCTCATAGTTATTTAGCCATCTTATGGGGGACTTAGCAGCGGCTGTTGAAAAGTATTTGCAGTTTGCCAAGCTTCGCTTCAGTTCGAAAATATTGAGTATCTATAATCTTAAAGGTTGCATAAAACTTGCCCAAGATATGGCCAGAGATTTCCTTGCAATTTTAAGGGATTAGATTTAAGTGAAAACTGACCGCACATAATAACTCAATTGCCTTTCATCAATTGGAGCATTCGTGCATCATCATTGGTATACATTGCCAGTAAGTGGAATTGTACATAATAAATATGAAAATTGAAAGATGAAAGTTGGTATTCAACTTGAGTTCCAGAGAATCACATTTAATACAAAGCAACAAACTGAATTCCCTTAGCGGAATTAAAAATATTTGCAGTTTGCCAAGCTTCCTTCAGTTCGAAAATATTGAGTATCTTAATCTTAAAGGTTGCATAAAACTTGAAGAATGGCCAGAGATTCCTTGCAATTTAAGGAAATTAGATTTAAGTGAAACTGCAATAAAACAATTGCCTTCATCAATTGGAGATTGCTCTCATCTTGTTACATTGCCAGTAAGTGGTTGTACATAATAAATATGAAAGTGAAGAATGAAGTTGTATCACTTATTCCAGATGAATCAACATTTAAATACAAAGCAACAAACTGAATTCCTTAGCAATAGGAATATCAGTAACAAACTAAATCTCAACATAATCAAAACAAACTAATACAAAGTCAAAGATTAAGAGATAGAGATACACGGATATTCTGCTAATACGTCCCCCTCAAGTTAGACAGAGGGGACCAATGTTTAACTTGTTCAGATGATGAGCAAATGATGTGGATGGCAAAGCTTTTGTCGAAGTGTCAGCAACCTGGTCTGCCGAATGAACATGTGAAACAGTAAGCTGCTTTTGATGAACTTCATCATGAACATAATGAAAATCAACTGCTAAATGTTTCATGCGACCGTGGAACACAAGATTTTCACATAGATAAGTGCCCCAATATTATCACAATAGATAACGGGTGACGTAGAAAGTCGAATGCCCATTTCAAATAACAGATTACGAACCCAAGTTGTTTCAGACAAAGCGCTTGCAACAGCACAATATTCAGCCTCCGTAGATGACCTCGCAATAGTTGTTTGTTTTTTTGAAGACCAGCTGATCGGATTATTCCCAAAGAACTGAATATACCCAGTGGTTGATACACGGTCATTAACATCACCTGCCCAATCTGCGTCAAAATACATGTGAAGTGACATAGAGTTGCTTTTCATCAGACACAGACCATAATGGAGAGTACCGTTAAGATAACCGAGAACCCTTTTTACCGCTTTCCAGTGAAGAGTAGATGGAGCATGCATAAACTGGGAAAGCTTGTTTACAGCAAAGCAAATATCGAGATGTGTAAAACTAAGATACTGAAGTTTACCAACAATTTGCCGATATTTAGAGGCATCAACAGGCAAGGAACCATCAGAAAGAGAAAGAACCGTTGAGGAGCTCATAGGATTAGTAGCTGATTTGGATTCTTGCATGTTTGTAGCTTGAAGAATATCAGCAATATAAGTGGCCTGAGATAGGTAGAGACAATCTTTTTGCCGCAAGACTTCCACTCCAAGAAAATACTGCAAATCACCAAGGTCTATAATAGAAAAATGACTTGCAATAGCACCAATTGTATGCTGAATACCAGAGATTGAACTTCCCGTGACAATGATATCATCGACATATACAAGAACAAAAATAACAGCAGAAGCCATATGACTTATAAAGAGAGAGCTGTTAGATTCAAACTTGGAAAAACCCAATGAGATGAGATGATTTTTAAGAGCATTGTACCACGCACGGGGAGCCTGTTTTAGCCCATATATAGCCTTGCAAAGAAAACAAACATGAGAGGGAAATTTGGAATTCTCAAAACCAGGAGGTTGAGTCATGAATACTTCCTCATCAAGATTGCCTTGTAGAAAGGCATTGTTGACATCGAGTTGACACAGAGGCCAGTTATATTGAATAGCAAGTGAAAGCACCAATCTAACTGTTGTTGGCTTGACCACAGGACTGAAAGTGGAATGATAATCCAAGCCGGGGCGTTTTGTGAACCCTTTTGTAACTAACTGCGCTTTAAACCTGTCAACAGAACCATAAGATTTCCGTTTAATTCGATACAACCATTTGCAATCAACAATATTTTTAGAAGGATCATATGGAACAAGTTCCCAAGTTTGATTTCTCATTAATGCATCATACTCAGCCTTCATAGCTGCCTGCCACTCTGGTTTTTTGTTGGCTTGGGAAAAGGTATTAGGTGGTTGATCAGGCTGGACTTGTGCCATATAATCAAAGATTTTCTTTGGTTTGTAAATCTGATTCTGTGAACGTGTAACAACACGAGCAGGTGGAAGTTGAGGAATGGCTGTAGTCAAATATGAAGAAGTTGGGCAGTTGAAGGTAGAAGAAATTGGAGCAGGAATTGGGGGAGGGGATGGTTCACGAATAGTTATAGGAGAAGGTAGAGGCGGGGGTGATGATATCACTGCAGCTGAGGTTGCACGACCGGAGTTTCCAGAGTCATGAGCAATCACGGTTTCCGTATTTAGTGTAGTTGGAGTCATAGAAAGCACAGGTATTGGACTAGGTAAAGTTTGGGTGGAGATGGGTTTTGAGGTAGATGAGGCAGGGTGAAAAATGGGAGACTGAGATTGAGATAAGTCATACCATTGAAAGGACCTACTGAAATTTGAGACCAAGACATTAGAGAACATGGATTTGTACGGGAAAATATGTTCAAGAAATCGACATCACGAGACAAGTAAATTTTTGAAGTGAGAGGATCGAAACATTGATGATAATGATGGGGGAGAGAAAAACCTAAGTAAACACATGGTGTAGATCTTGGGGCCAGTTTATTGGGGGAATAAGGTTTAAGCCATGGGTAACACAAACATCCAAAAGTTTTTAATGACAAGTAATCTGGCTGTTTTTGAAATAACATTTCAAATGGAGAATGTTGAGCTAAAGTGTTGGTAGGCATTCTATTGATAAGATATAGGGCATGATTAGAAGCAAAGGACCAAAGGTTTGATGGAAGAGTGGCTTCATAAAGTAACGTCCGTGCTGTTTCAACAATGTGGCAGTGTCGACGTTCGGCAATAGCAACACGTTGTGGAGTATAAGGAGGAGTTTTCAAATGTTCTATTCCATTTAGACTAAGGTAGGAATCTAGACCCTGAAATTCACCACCACCATCAGTGTAAAATGAGAGAATATTAGAATTAAAGTGTTTTTCAACTAAAGGGTGAAATTTTTGAAAAATTGATGTGACCTCAGTTTTGTGTTTCAACGTGTAAAGCCAGATATATTTTGTATATTGATCAACAAAGATGCAATAATATAATTTTTTGTCAACAGAAAGAGTGGGAGATGGACCCCATAAATCACTAAAAATAATTTGGAGAGGCTTTGAGCTTGCAGAGTAAGTTGAGAAAATGGTTGCTTATGAGCTTTATTAGAATGACGTGAATTACAAAAGGATAATTTGTTTGGAGTTGAAACAGAAATGGAACATTTATTTAAAATAAGATGTAGAACTTTCTCATGGGGATGACCAAGTCTACAATGCCAGGTTTCAATAGAACTTGTTGAGGTTGCTGTGTGAGCTGCAGGTGAAGGAGAGGACAAGGGTGTTTGTGGCCACTCGTATAATCCATTGTTACTCCGGCCGCGTACCAGTACCTTTCTGGTTGCAAGATCCTTGACAACAAAATCAAAAGGAAAGAATTCAACTGAGATCATATTATCGTGACAAAACTTGTTAACAGAAATTAAATTGGTTTTAATTTGGGGAGCACAAATAGTATTAGACAGCCGGAAAGCTTTGTTAGATGCATACAAATGAGTAGAACCAGTGTGTGTAATTGGGATTTTGTTACCATCACCCATGGTCACTTCTTGAAAACCCGTGTATTCAGGCATGTTGTGAGGATCAGCAGTTATATGATGAGAGGCACCGGAGTCAAGAACCCATGGTTTGTCTGACATTTGAGAAGTCGAAACAAAATTTGTTCTAGCCTGAAGATGATCATGGGATCTGCTGCGACACACAAAGGCAGTGTGACCATATTTATTGCATAATTGACAAGTGACTCCATTGTAGGATGTACTAGAGGATGGTAGACGCCATGATGTTTGTTGATTGGTCCTGTTTGGGCGCCACTGGGTTGGTTGAAAGTTGGAGAAGTGCTAGTTGTTATTGGGAAAGCGTCGATTAGATCGATTGTTGCAAGCATTGGACATAGCTTGATTAGCGACAACAGTTGGTATAGCGGAAGAGACTGATTTTGCTTCATTTTGAAGACAGAGTTCATGATCTAGAAGTTTTTCACAAAGTTTCGGGTACTCAATCGGGATACTCCGGTTGCGGATTGCTGCTGGTACTTCGCGATAATCTGAATTTAGACCGTTGAGAATTTTAACAGTAAACTCTGCTTCCACCATTGGAGAACCTGCAGTAGCAAGCTCATCAGCAATTTCACGAATTTTGTGAAGGTATTCTGTGATGGTTTTGTCATCTTTGTGGATGCGACTGAGTTGATCGCGTAGACTATAAATACGAGTGTGACTTTTGTTGGCATAGGTGTTATGAAGAGTTGTCCATGCTTGAGCAGAGTTGGATGCATTACCTACGATGGAGGCAATGGTTTGATCAACAGAAGCCATCATTGCTTGATGAATGAGGCGGTCTTGGCGTAGCCATAAACGATACTGTGGGTTGTCTCGAGTGATGTTGTCTTGAGTAATTGTTTTTGGTGGAGGGGGTGTGGTGTTATCAAGATGACCAGCAAGGTCATGGCCATCAAGAAGAAGAGTTAATTGAGTTTTCCAAGTGGAAAAATTGGAACTGCCTTTGAGCTTAATAGGCAATTGAGCAGAAGGGTTGAACTGAATTATTTGATGGGTGGGGTTGGGAGTAATGTTATCAGCATTTAGAATGGTTGCCATGGGCTGACTTGTTGGGAGAAAAAAAAAATTGGATCAACTCTTTTGAGTTATGAGAGCTCTGATACCATAATAAATATGAAAGTGAAGAATGAAGTTGTATCACTTATTCCAGATGAATCAACATTTAAATACAAAGCAACAGACTGAATTCCTTAGCAGTAGGAATATCAATAACAAACTAAATCTCAACATAATCAAAACAAACTAATACAAAGTCAAAGATTAAGAGATAGAGATACACGGATATTCTGCTAATAGTACAGAGCGTGAAAATCTTCCACACTGCATTGGCCAGTTACAATCTCTTCACAGCATTGATGTTAGTGGTTGTTTGAAACTCTCTGGGGGAACTCATTGCAACAAGATGTGGCATTCAAACATCACCATCTTCATTGCATGGTTTGAATCTGTTCCAGGAACTTATTCTAGTTGATTGTGGTGTATCAGAAATTCCTGAGAGCATTGGATCATTAATTTCATTAAAAGAGTTATATTTGGATGGAAACGGTTTTGAAAGCATTCCTGCAAGCATCAAACAACTTTCTAACTTGGTTATCCTTAGCTTGGATGATTGTATGAGGCTTAGATATTTGCCAGAGATTCCAATCTTATTTTCGTTTTCTGCATCAAATTGCATCTCTTTAGAATTCGTATCATGTCCATTCTTTTCCCATGAAGATGAAGATGGATTTCTGTATTTATGTCTTAACGTTATTAATTGCATCAAATTGGGTGAAAATGTGGGTATTGAAATTATAGAAACCGTATTGTCACCAAATTCAAACATAGAGGTATGGTTCCTTTCTCTAATGTTCCCCTAGTTTGAAACAGCTTTTGAGAGTCCTAACTTAAGTGTTAATTTGACTATATTTTTCCCAATTTTATTTTCATGGGGCAAGTGTTCAGAATATGTATCCCTGGGATGGAAGTGCTGCAAAGTATGAGATATCAGACAAGTGGATCTCATCTTTCTTTCGAGCTGGAAAGGGATGATGATATTTTGGGTTTCTGCTTTTGCACTGTTATTGCTTCCCAACTTCTTCATTCTCATGATCAAGGTTCCATTAAATGTTTTGCCGAATTCGAAGATAAATCCGGAAAGATCCTTAACTTTTATTTTTTCAGGTATGCTTTTGATGCCTAAGTTAGATTCAAAACATGTGCTCCTTTGGTACAAATCTTTCGACTGTGAAGAGCATTTCACTCGGGCCTCATTCCACTTTGCTATTAGTAAGAGTTATGAACCTAGTTATAATAGGGAACCGATGATTAAGTGTAGTGTTCGTCCTGTGTCTCGGGAACAATATAGGACACCAAAACAAGAAATGATTCAAACCAATAAGGATGGTAATGAGAGCCCTAGACAAGGAAACGGTCGGCGAATGCTGAATTTTGGGATAAGAATTCAAGACCAAGACTTTAATTAAAAGAATTTCTAGTTTCGTGTGTTTCTCTTTGGGATTTTGATTAACTAAACTTCGACTTTCAATTCAAATTTTAATTATTTGCTAGTTTGGAATTTAGGAGGGAAGTATGTAATGATGTACATGATTCAATAACCTAGATTTTTAAAAGATGTTTGCTTCATTTCAATTGATCTTTAAAATAAATTTTGTAAATTGGTTCAATTATATCAGCAACTCACATAAATATTTATATTGATCCTTAATCCCAACACTTGAAGTCTAGCTCCACCCCACAAAGTGTTTGATGATGTGTCACATTAAATTTTGTAAATTGGTTCAATTATCTCTTGAAGGAATTGATGTAACAGATTGTCTGAAATTCAACGGATTGCTAGATAAAAATAGAATTTTAAAAAAATATATTATAGGAAAGTCAAATTAATTGTTACCTTCCAACCTTAATCACCCGTCTTGACAGGAAAGCTTGTGTTAAGTCAGTAGCAGTAGATACAATACATTTATGATGAAAAGATTTTTAAATGGCATCTAATTGTATTAGTTTAATTATAAAGAATTAACATTCTTATTTTTGGTTAATTATATATCTAGATTCTATATTATCAAAGAAATATTTTTAAATGTAGGAATATTTTTAAAAATTAATTGAATTTCATAAAAAGTTAATGATTATAAAATTATTTATAATTTAATGAATTAAAGAGGGTATTATATTATATAGTTCATAATATTATTCCATGTATTGAAACTCGTAATAAATAAATAAATAAAAAGAAAAACAATAGACTTAATAGCTTTCTTTCTTTTTTTTTTTTTTTTTTTTAGGAAAGTCAATTATATTGTTACCTTCCAACCTTAATCACCCGGCTCTGACAGGGCATAAGCTTGTGTTAAGTCTTAGTAGCAGTAGTACAATTACATTTTATGCATTGACAAAGATTTTTAAAATGGCGAATCTAATTGTATTAGTTTAATTATCAAAGAAATTAAACATTTCTTATTTTTGGTATTTATATATCTAGGATTCTATATTATTTCAAAGAAATAATTTTTAAATGTAGGATATTTTCTAATTAAATTAATTGATATTTCATTAAAAGTTACTGATTATAAAATTAATAGTATTATATGTTAATGAATTAAAAGAAGTGCCTTATCTGCCTGTATAAAATAATTTTGGATTATTATATATAATATACTCTCATTAAAACTTATATATCGCGAGAATCCAATATTGATTAAGAAAACTACGTATTAATATAAATAAAATAAAATAAGGAAAAACAATAGGACCTAATAGCTTCTTTCTTTTTTTTTTTTTTTTTTGATAGGCCTGCATTTCTCTATAGTATCAAAGATCCAAAGAAAAATATTTATATGAGTTGCTTTGATATAATTGAACCAATCTTTACAAAATTTGTTTTAAAGATCAATTGAAATGAAGCCAAACATTTTTTTAAACCGATCTCAATCTATACTTCCCTCCAAAACTCAACACTAGCAAATGAATGACAAGCATTAGGACATAACTGCAAACATGTATTAAAGATCTTTCCCAACGCAACTGCAATCAAAGCCTTAAGATTAACAAATGCCGATACGTATCACTGCAGAAATTAGAAAATAGATTAGCTATTCACGAGTGCGTAATACCCAAAGTAACAAGCCAATAATAAGCTGATTTTCTCACCACTACTGTTGAAGTAACAGCCAATAATAAGCTGATTCTCACCACTACTGTGATTGTGTGAATTGAAAACTGAAGTCAACTAAAATCCCAAAGTAAAACACACGAAATTCCTTTACCTATTGTCAATTTCCATTTGCCATACTAATTGACATTAATAGAGTCTTTGTCTTGAATTCTTCTCCCATAATTCAGTGTTTGCCGCCTGTACTATATCCTTGTCCAGTTCTTTCCTTCTTTCATTCCTTCTTTCCGCTTTCCTATATTCTTCCCGATATATAGGATGAATGCCACAATTGATCACCCTCCTACTAATGAATTCAGCTTTTCCGCCACGCTTTACAGATATATGATCAAGCCGGAATGAGACTCGAATGAAATTTATTTCATGCTTCGAAGACATATACCTAAGGAACACATGTTTTGAATCTAACTTAAGAAGCCCCAAATTTCGAAAAAAAAAGTTACAGTCATACATTTTTCCAGCTTTATCTTGGAAGTTCCCAACAATAGTAATGTCATATACATCAAAATCAACATATTGGAAATCAAAAACAGCTGCAATATAAAAACCCAACATACGATCAGGCCTTTCCAACTGAATTGAAAGATGAGACCCACTTGTTCGATATTTCATACTTTGCGGCACTTCCACCTCAGGGAAACATAAATTATGGTCCTGCTCCATGAAAATCCTCAGGGAAACATAAATTATGGTCCTGCTCCATGAAAATATATTTTGTTAAAGAATATCATAATTAATTAACGATAGAGCTAAATTTAAATAGCTGATGAAAGATTAAATGGATAATTTAAACACAAATTTTAAAAAAGGCCCATAATAACTATTGAAATCTTTTCGTGTTATATTTTTTTTCATGGTAAGATGATATATAGTTTAATTTTATTATGTTTATCTCTCTTCCCTTGTCAAAGCATAAATTAATTATGAAATTCACAAGTTAGGAAAATATTCCATTGAAGTTTATCATCGAAAAAATTAATTAACATTTGTTAGGAAAATATTCCATTGAAGTTTATCATCGAAAAAATTAATTAACATTTTTTTTTAATAAGGACTTCTTTATTAATTTGATATTAGAGAAAGGAAACGTACGTCCCGGCCTTGCTGTGCTGAGAACAAGGCTTCCGTAATTTGAAGACGTACAGTATCACCCAATTTGATGCAGTTACCAAAATTAAGAAAAGCGTACCGGTCATCTTCTGTTTCTGCTTTGCAAAAGGACGAAAATGATACAAATTCTAAAGAGGTGCAATTTGATGCAGAAAATAACTTTGTGCATGGAAGCTCTGGCAAATATCTAAGCCTCTTACAATCATCCAACTTAAGAATCTCCAAGTTAGAAAGTTGTTTGATGCTTGCAGGAATGCTTTCGAAACCGTTTCTGTCCAAATATAACTCTTTTAATGAAACTAATGATCCAATACTCTCTGGAATTTCTGATATACCACAGTTACCCAGATAAAGCTTCCGTAGGCTATTCAAACTGGACAACGAAGAAGACCATACCGTCAAACCTTTACATCCCTCAAAATATAAACATTCCAATCGGCTCAATTGATTGAAAGAGGATGGTAATGTTTTTATGCCACTTCTTCTTGCGTCAAGTTGCTTCAGAGATTTTAACTGGCCAATGCAATCTGGAAGATTTTCAAGCTTTGTACACCCGCTCAACGGTAATGCAACAAGTTGAGAGCAATGTCCAATTGATGAAGGCAATTGTTTTATTGCAGTTTCACTTAAATTTAAATCCAATAAATTGCAAGGAAGCTCTGGACATTCTTCAAGTTTACTGCAACCAGGAAGCTCTGGACATTCTTCAAGTTTACCTGCAACCTCGAAGATCAAGAATCAAGAAGATTATTCTAACTGAAGGAACTTGGCAAACTGCGCCAATACTTACTACGTACACTAATAAGTCTAGTCGAACAAAGCCTTGGTTGAATATTTAAAGAGATTGAAGGGTAAGTCAATGAAACGTCTACATTCTTGACAACATAACATCTCAGTTTGGGGCTTGAAATGGGTCCGAAATTCTCAATAAAGGACAGAGAGCTGGGCAGGTCCATAACTTTCAAACTTTCTAAAAGGCTGTAATAAATAAGAGACAGATATATTGAATAATATTAAAATCTTCATTGCTTTATATACTATTTGTATTTATCCAAAAAAAATATATAATATATATACATATTAATCAACTACACCAATGGTTGGCAGGCTAGCGGCCATGGCCCCCATGTCTCAAAAATTTTATCTGAATTATTTTTGAGGAAAATGATTCAATGTGGAAAAAAAAAAAGAAAAAAAATATAATTAAAACATAAAGCATTAATTTATATTTTTATTTTTCAATTTATTTTAAAAATACAATAACTAAACATTAAGCCAAAGTACTCACAAAATAATTATTTTACAATTCAAAAGTAGTTATTTACTTATTTGTTTATTTAATCAAATAATACAAAAAATAAATTCTAAAAATTGTAGTTTAATATAATTTTCTGTACACATACCAAAATTAAAATAAGCCAATTTAAAGTATGGAGATTAATAAACTTATGTCTAGGTAGTTTCTATTTGTTGTTGCTATAAGGGTAAAAATTAACACATCATCTGCTGTTTAAATAAGCCAAAAGTATATTCTTAACATTTGAATTTCTTCATATATTGATTGATCAAAATTTTTATTACTTCACGAAATTAAAAAGTCTCATTTAATTCAATGATTTGACCTTTAACCATATTAAAATTAATTTGTAAACAAAGTATTGGATCCGCCACTCAACTAAATACAAGTTATTATCTCCATTTTAACTCAACTATAAAATTTAACTCAACTATACAAGTTATATTAAGACCAATTTGACTAATCAAACCATTTTTATAAATTTTAACTCAGCTAAGTATAAGTTATTATCAAACTACATCTTATTATGTTATAAGTTCATTTACACCAAATACAAATATTAAAGTTTAGGAAATATACCTTATTATTATCTCCATCCCACAGTTGTTTGAGTCATGCAAGTGAAGTTGCACAAGATTATTTGGGCAAAACTTCAACGGCAATGATTTCAAAGGGTAACTGTACCAATCTAAATATCTTAGCTCTTCTGGAAGAAAATCAAGGCCATCAGGCAAAATCATTTTGGAAACAAAGATTATGAGGAATCTAAGATTAGGCATCTTCATGAAAGTTTTGGAACTTATCTCAAAAGCTTCAATAATGAACATCTTAAGCGAAATGCACTCAATCTTATCAGTTCCCTGATAAATGAACAACAAATGAAAATAGTTAATTGAGAATAAAGTATTTAAAAATAAAAGCTATTGGAATCATCTAATTAACTAATTACGTGGAGCAGTAAGTTCAAATTTCAATTGTTCAAACATAAAAAGAAAAACAAAAGAAAAATGTAGCAAATTTTGCTCCTTACTGTATTTGTTTTGAATACATGAGAAATGTCGTCAGGATTCCACAACCTACTACGTCCTCCAGTCAGGGATTCCACAACCTACTACGTCTCCAGGCTGTTTGCATTCCTCATTTCACAATCTCTTTCCCATTTGTCTGTAGTTAAGTCTATGGCATTTCTACTTTACGATTCATAGGCTTCCGATGGGTGATGAGAGATTTATCAATGAGACTCCTTATTCCACATCTCGCCAAAGGAAACCAAAAACTTTCTATTAAAAACTTTCTATTATTTTTTCAAGCTTATTTTCATGTGTATCTCCTTTTCCAAAGAAACATGCGATATCCAGAAATATGCTCTGCTCATTTCTATCTAACCCATCATAACTTATTTTTAGAACATCTTGAATTCTCTTGTTCGGGATGCTTTTCAATTTGAGCAATTGGCTCTCCCAGTACTCTTTCTCCTTGCCATAAAGGCTGGAGCCTAAAACTTTTAGTGCTAAGGGATTGCCTTGAGCATAACTTCTCACCTGCTGGGATAGCAGAACATATCCTTCTTTCGGTTCATTTTGATGGAAAGCGTGCAAGCTAAATAGTTGAAGAGCTTCCTCATAAATTAATCCCTTAACCTGACAAATATGTTCTTCATGACAAACATTTTTAAGTACTTGTCTATCTGTACTAGTTAATTTTTAAGTACTTGTCTATCTGTACTAGTTATAATGATTCTACTTCCCTTACGGTACAAACTACAGTTTCCAGCTAGAAGATCTAAATCGTGTGAATCATCAACGTCATCAAAAACAATAAGAACTTTCTTACGCTGAAGCCTCCTCAGAATCCAGTCATCTAAAACTAAAAGTTGTGAGCCCATTTTCAAACTTTCCTCTCCCGTTAGTGAACGAATGATTCTATCCCGTAAAACAATTGCTGTTTCCTTCTTTATCTGTTGCTTGACATTTGAAACAAAGCAGTGGGCATCAAATTTAGCCTTGATTTGGGAAAACACTATACCAGCAAGCGTTGTCTTTCCAATACCAGCCATTCCCCAAATTCCTATTATCCAATTTCTGTCATTTACATCAATATCCAATAACGATATTACTTCCTCGACACGCAATAACGATATTACTTCCTCGACACGCGAATCAATTCCAACTAACTTCTCATGGTAACTAGCATTTGATGGCATATGACTTAATATCTCTGAAACACGATTGACGATTCTTTGAACTAGCATTTGGTCATTCCTGATCACATATGAACAACAAAAAGTAAGCCCGAACTTATATATTTTCTAGAATAGAATCAATTAAGTGTTTGGAAAAACTGGGTGGGTCAATCCCATGATTGAAGGAATAGGAGAAAATGAAACAGAATTTTAACAAGAAAGTGAAAATAAGTAACAGTCCAAAGGAGTGGATATCGTAACTAAAAGCCATCTGTTGTGTGCGCAAGATTGATCTATTATTAATAAATAGAAAATAAAAAAGACATGTAAAAGCAAACAAGGGAAAATAATAACTTTACTTGATCTCATTGGAAACAAAAGCACCTAAATCGTTGCTGATTGTCTTCAGAGCATGGCACCATCCACCCAGGTTGTGTGATCTATCGCTGTGATCTTGTAAAAGCCTAGCAAGTGCCTTTGTAAAAGGCCCTCTCAGCTCTTGAACATCAGTTGGATCTACACGGTACCTCTCAGCTCTTGAACATCAGTTGGATCTACACGGTAAAAAACTGGTAAAACCATTTGTCCTCCCTTTTCTCTGCATTTATTTATCACAACAAGTTCGTCCAAGCACCATGGAGAATCTGCGTAGTTTTTGGAGAATATGACAATTGAAATACATGATTCTTGAATTGTTTGCTTGAGGGCTGGTGTTATTTCAGTTCCTTTTTTAAGGTTTTCATCCTTGAAGGTATTGATTCCTTTTTCCTTCAAAGATTCAAAGAGAAAGGAGAGAAAACCATCCCTTTTTCCTTCAAAGATTCAAAGAGAAAGGAGAGAAAACCATCGCGGATGTCTTTGCCTCTGAAATTAATAAAAACTTCATAGTTATTTAGCTCGGAAGGGATTTGCTGGGAAGAGGTTGAGGATGGAGAAGAAGCAGCATTGGCATTAATGATAAAAGAAGGGGTTAGCTGGAAAGAGGTTGAAGCAGAAGAAGAGAAAGAAGAACTCATAACGGAAAATTCAAATGATACAAGAAGCCGTAGAAGGGCGAGTTTTATAAAACGTAGAAGAGTATATATAAAGCTAAACCATTGGGATTTGAGAGTCATCATCACAGAAACTTCAAAACTTCAAAGAAGCTTTTAGGAAAGTGAGTGAGTGGAAGTGGGAAAGAGAGAGAAGTGAGGCGATGCGAGAGTAAAGCAAAAAAGAGAGACATTTTAGTGCGTGTGTGAGCGGATCTCATGTGCCGTGTTTGGCAATTCGCTTGATTTGTATAATTACAGTTTATTGCTCACTTGTAAAAGCTACTTCAATTGAATCCAATTGCAGATAAGTATAAAAATCATAGATAAATACCGAGGAAAATTGACCTCACAATCATAATTTAATAATTTTTTTGAATCATAATTAGATAATTATGTAACTATATTATTAATTTGAAAATTAGATAATTATGTAATCCAATTGGTCATAATTTGAAAATTTCAAGAAATATTTCAAGCATCAAAAATATTATATTATTAATTAATCTATTTAGTTGCTCAAAAATCAAAAAATCCACCGTTAATGTCGTTAGTGTTTAGATAATCAAAATGTAATCACTGCCTATTATTCACATTAAAACTATCATTCGAAATGATATAATGTATGATAAGTAACTTATTATATAAATTTACTTTAACAAATTAATAATTAATATATATACTTCTCCGTCTCATAATTTTGATAGGCAAAAAAGAAAATTATCGTGAATATCTTATATTTATACATGGAAAGAGGGAGGAAAAGGGGGGGAAGAAATACACACTATGAACACCATTATTGAAATAGTCAAAAAAGATAATTAAAGGAAATATTTTATACTTATACATGGAGGGAGAAAGAAAACTGGACATATGCATGTACCTCTCCCACGTCCCTTTCTTTATGTATATGTTCGATTGTTCCTTTCGTCATTTCTTTTCAGCTAAGTTGGCCTATCTTTACAATGTTATATTTACTATTTTACATGGAAGGCGAAAGAAAAGACATAACCACGTAGGTTATGTTTATTTTCGGAAGACATGATGTTTTTAGTTGAAAAATATTTTTTAAATAATTTTTTTTGTTGGTTATTTGCAATATTAAAAATTAGTTAAAAATATTAAAATTTTAACTCGTAAGATCATAAAAATATTAATAATAATATAAATTTTCTATTTTGAAAATTTTATTGTTAAATATGAGAAGAATGCAAAAAAAAAATTAAATTATGAAAGTTGTCAATGACCGATGATGGTGGCTGATGGTAACCGATGGTGGTGAATGATAAGTGGTAGTAATAACTACCAATGATTAATAAATTAAAAATTTATAAGGTTATAATAAATTTATTAATATTGGAAAAATGTTTTAGACTTTAAAAAATGGAAAGTCATTTTTCTTAAAAATGACTCATATTACAATAGGCAAAAAGGCCAACCAATATAGATTTGATAATCTCGTAGGCGCGAACTCATGCATGTAAGATCCTTCATACTGCAAAATTTGTAAGTTTATCCTAATAGTTTAATTTAGTATTTTTTTTTTAAATCTAATAAATTAAATAAAACTGAATATTTCAACTATTATGAGGTAAGATGAATTTATTCACCGAAATTCAATTTTTTATGGAAAAATATTTTCCAAGAAAAATAGAATTCCAAGAAATTATAAGATGAATTTATTCACCGAAATTCAATTTTTTATGGAAAAATATTTTCCAAGAAAAATAGAATTCCAAGAAATTATTCTAAAAAATGTCTAATTATCGTAAGATAATCATAAATATCTTGTAAAATGAACAACAATATTATTTTACAAAATATAGAAAATATGAAAAGTAAAAAGTCTGGATACTATTTTTGACAAAAAGTTTATAAATATATCAATCAATATCATATCAATTAACTTGATAATAAAAATTCTTAATTGCGAAATCTTTAAACGAACATCATATTAAAGAAATTACAAAAGAACAATAAAGAAAAATCATATAAATGAGATTTGTTTGTCTCAAACCCTAATAGATACGATTGCAACCTATAAACATGCAAATCTAGAAATTGAAAAAGACCCTAATATATCCGTAATGCCATTTCATAGCGGTATTAATTGTTGGGTTAGTCATTGGAAATGTCCCTAACATTTTTCTTTGGGTGCCAACTTACTAATTTATATGAGCGTGGATTGACATCTAAACTTAATTTTAAAAAAAAATTTAATGTTTTTTTTAAAATTTTTAAGGCGATTCATTGAATCTCTAATTGTATTGATTCAACACTTTAATTTTACACAATAAACTAGTCGTCTTCTTGGGCTCGTGTGGGATGTATAATATTTAGAAACAAAATTGTTATTTTTAATATAATTAATAATTATTTTTTATAATTAATAATTATTTTTTAAGAATTCCAAATATCCAAATATTATACTTAATACTAATTAAAAAGAATCCAAATATCCAATATTATACTTAATAATATAAAAAAAATAAAATAAAAAATAAATTTTTTAATAGATTCTTGCAAAACGATCAATGTATTGGCATATGTATACATCAATCAAGTTTATAATAACGTTTAAAATTTCTAATTTTTATAAGTATTTTAATCGATTTTAAAATATTTTTTTAAATATCAATTATTGAATTCATTTTGAACAAATATCTAAAATTTGGCATATACATTAAGTTTTTAAAAAAATTTCATCAAAGTTTATCCTAATTTGGAATAGGTTGAGAAGTACTGTAATCTCCCTTTACAAAATAAAACATAAACATCAATTTTGTTATTAATATTTATCTATTTCACATATTAATGATATTAGAAAATGAATTTTAATTTCATTAAAAACAAGCATTGTGAAAAATTATGATATAAGTGACATTTTGCTTAACAAAAATAAACACTTAATTATAATAACAATAAATAAAATGCTTTTATATGCATTAAATATGCTAATTGTTATGAATAATTTATTATTAATCACAAAATTATACTTTTGTTGATCATCGGAAATTGAATACACTTTGTAACTCCATCACCATCACCACATTCATCAAACTCACATCAATAAAATGACATAAAAATAATCTTATATTATTTGCAAAGAATTGATTTTCTTTAAGGTTTCATTTATATTGAAATAGATATATATACAAATTCTGCAATAGTGGAAAAAGAAAAATATAGAGAATAAATATTAATAATTTTGTTAATTATTTTAGAAAAAGAAGTAAAAAGTTTTTAAAATATTAATGAAATTATTAATTTAATTATTTATTTAAAAACTGAAAATATTATCAATGGTATTAATTAACAACTCTATTAATTAAATGTTATTAATTAACAACCTCTAATTAATTATATTTAAAATAATTTTTAAAAAATATAAAACAATTATTTCCAACTTAATGTATAGGCTATCCCATTTTGCCATATAAAGCATCTTAATACCTCTAAAATTGCTTGCCACAAAATTTTTGTTGTTACCTTAAACTTTTTATCTATTTATATAAATTAGATATATATTAAATAAGTAATTGTTTTGCGCATCTTACTATTATTATTATTATATTATTATTATTATTATTAATTATTATTATTATTATTATTATTATTATATGTTGATTTAGAATAAGGTATTTAATTACAATAATAGACTAGACAATTATTTTTCTTTTGAACTAATTTTTAGAGAGTGAGTTAAACCCGGTCTATTTTATTATCATGGTGTCAAAATTCAGAGCTCATCCTACTACTATTGAGCCATTAACTCTAAATGTTCATGCTTGATTAAAGTATAATCCATTTTGTTAATACTTTTAAAACAAATTATTCAACAATTGTTTTGTTTTTTTTTAATTATTTGATAAATATTTAATAAATAATTTTACATGTTGAATTGCTTAATAAAAGTAATTTCTACACATTGAAAGTATTTAATATATATAAAATTTTACAATAAAGACCTCAGATAACTTATGCATTTGTCATTTATACTGTATACCTTCGAATCTTAATCACGTGCTTGACGAAGGGAAAAGCTGTGGGTCCAAGTCAGTACTGCATATTACACAATAGGGTTATGATTGAAAGGGCTTTAAATGGATCCAATGTATTAGTTTATCGTAAAGGAATTGAGATTTCTTATTTTGGTTAATTATATATTGTGGATTCATATTATGAAAAGAAATTGGATTCTATATTATGAAAGAAATATTTATAAAAATAATATTTTTAAATTTAAGCATATCTTTAAAAATTAATTTAATTTCATAAAAAAATTAATCAAATGTGATCTGATCAGTGTTATTATAAAATTTTTATATTATGGCAAATTAAGAACGCTATCATATTATATACTCTGTAATATTATTTTAATCTATTAAACTTCATAATAAATAAATAAATAAATAAAAAGAAAGAAAAATAATAGATTTGATAGGCTTTTTTTATTTATAAACTACCGGTATCCGGATTTTATTATCAAGGACTATTTAATCCGGCTTGGGATTTAATTACAGTTAAGGCTCCCCACCCCTCTCTGTAGATGCGTTTAGTAGGATTCGAATCCAAAAGTTCTTTCTATATGTTCAGCATGCATTGTCAACTGTCTTCTAGCACAATATGTAGATAGTTTTTTTTTTTTTTTTTTTTTTTTGCTGAATAGGCATCAAAGATTTTTTAATTGATACTGTTTACCTTAAATTTTTAATTAATTGAATTACCGGAAAAAAATAATAATAAAATTAAAACCACAGAGGGGACAAAATAAATTTTACCCCATTGATAAGAAAAAGGTGTAAGAGTATAATAAATATGGCCATGGAAAAAAGAGACAATATAATCAGTCAACTGAAAACCCAAAAAAACGGCCACATTAAAAAAATAGTCATGGGATAATCGTCTTTCCTTTTTTTTTTTTTTTTTCTTTTTTTTTTTTTTTTTTGAAAATAAGGAAGAGAAATGATATCCCTTTTTTTTTTTTTTTTTCTTTTTTTTTTTTTTTGAAAATAAGAAAGAATGATATCCCAAAACTTTGATCACATTTGATCTTCTACTAATAAATAAATAAATAATATTCACATAATTGCATTTAGTAATTATAAGTTTATTAAACTCAAATTATTAAGCTCTAGAGTACAGATTCAATCACGGCTCTATATTTTCATAATTTATTTTAATGAGAGATATATAGTTGTTATTAAAATATAAAAATATATAATTATAATGGATTTTGGATTTTCCAGGGCTATAAGAATAATCGCGGAAAGTATGAGATTAAATTAATGCATTAGCCCCATTGCTTGTTGTGTGCAAAATTACCGATCGAACCAAACTGAAAATTGAATCTACCTATTTTGGTTCAGTTTGTTTTGGTGTTCAAGAGAGATTTGGTTAATTGGTTCATTGGATTTGAAGCAAACTTATTATTTGAATCGACTCGGTCACAAAAATTCATCGATTGGATTTAAAATTGAACCGAAATGGCAAAAAATAAAAAATCAAAATAGACCAAACCTACTGGTTCGGTGAAAAAGTTTATGGATCGATTCGGTTCGATTTAAATTGAACGGGTCGTTTGCTCACTCTTTATTGTTAGCATACTCAAATGCAAGTGCATGTGACCATTAGGATCCCAACAAACTGCAATCTACTCTCATCAATGCCGCTCCATTATTGTTTGCTATTTTTCTTAGAAAATATCATCTTCTGTGTCCTCATTAATTGCATTTGAGCCTTCAACCTTTTTTTGTTCTGTATTAATTATTTGCTTTCTTATTTTTTTCACTTTCTTATTTTTTTCACAATAAAATATTAAATTTATAATAAAAAAATTTTAGTAATTATAATTAAAAATATTACTACCAAATCATGTTGTGTAATACCCATACTGAGTATTCTTTTTAGAATATGGAAATACTTTTTTTATTTTTGGTATATAAGCCCATCCATATATTTCATTTATTTTTTAAAAACTATCTTTTTTTTTTTCAAGTTCATAAACTTATTATCGGAGAATTGTTTGCTCTACATGGAGCCTTTGATATATATTTTTTACTTCAAAAAATTTGATTAAAAAAATAATCATACAATCTATGGGTTATGATTCAGTTGGTAATACAAATTGGATATTCGGAAAGAGCGCTCAAGTTCGATTGCCACTAAACGCACCTACAGGAAGGAGCGAAAAGTCATAACTGTAACTAAATTCTAAATCGAAATAGGCGATTCTTAATAATAGTTTGAATACTGATGGTTTAAAAAAAAAACTTAATGAATAAACTTTAATATTTTTAAATAAACTTAACGAATTTCTAATGAATGTCATCATAACAGATTCAATAATATTAGAACAAAAAAATTGTGCAGAAAAAGAAATAGATATTCATTATTTTATTTATTATTGGTGATAAATCTCATTAATGTCACTATTTATTATTTTGGTTGTTTTTTTTTTTTTTTTTTTTTTTTTTTTTTTTTTGACATTATTTATTTTGGCTGTTAGTATGACTTTCACCCATATACATACCTCACTCTGCGCTAAGATTTCTTTTGTGCCCAGTGAATAGAACAATGGGTCTGGGTATTACCAATTTACGATAATTAAAAGGAGAAAGAATCTAATGTATTCTGGACCACCTGATCTTCAGGTCTTGGTGGCTGTGCCTGTGATTATTGGTCGGTCTTGTGTCCCATCCCATCCAAATAATTACTTTGGCATTTGATTCTTCGGCGAGCTGATTTGTATTTGCTAACTGATTTGAATTTATATTAAATTTTATAAAATTTATTAATGTAATTTTTGAATTATTAATTATATATAATTAGTTTGTTCATAATTAAATAAAATAATAAATAACTATTAAACATTATTGTAAAAAATTCATTAAAGTGTTTTTTCATTAAAGTGTTTTATTTATATGGCATGCTAGAATAAAGAAATGCAAAAATACCGTAAATTTTATCTTTTATAGCAATCTCATTCAAAATTAATTTTTATGACAATTGTAATCCAAATTTTATATTTTATAGCTATTACAATCTATATATTGAAATTGGAATTGGAACCGAAATTTCAAATAAAACATGAATTTTTTCGTTGATCCTATGTTGGAGCTTGGGTTAATTTAACCTAAGTTTATAGCAAATTTGAAAATGTCCGCTTTAATACTCCTCCGTCCCAAAAAAATAATACATCTTTTCTTTTTAGTTTGTTCCAAAATATAGTCCTGTCACGACCCATTTCCATGGGCCGGACCGGCACTAGGGCCCAGGTAAGCTTAAGGCCCCGGCCCCCGAAGCCCGTAGTAAGCCTGAAACACCTACAAAATTGCTATCTCAATATAATTTTTAAAACATTTACAAATTTCGCTGCTTACAATACGCTATATTTATAATAACGGGCTCACAGAATTAATTCCATCTATAATAATACACAAAAAGTATACCAATTCTATAACTGCGGTTCATTGACGGATGTTATAATATAAGTCTTTCCGGAACATTTAATCTATTTAATTGATCAATACTAAAATTAGTGAATTTCTTTTTTAACGGTGAAGAGCAGAGTTATAGCTGGGATTTAGAAAATGCTACTTCCTGAAAG
This sequence comes from Jatropha curcas, assembly GCF_014843425.1. The sequence goes on from NW_023590969.1 coordinate 623,068, forward strand.
ATTTGAACAAAAGAGATGTGAGAGTTTATTAATGAATCATAATTATTGCACAACACACGCATTCACACAATTGTATAAATATATCAACCTAGTCATCCGACTAAGTATATGCTCACACAGTCAGTCACACAAATGGCATATCACCAGCACTCACAATTATTAACATCTTCATATAATCACATCACGTGGAAATTAATCAGTGTTAAACTCGATGAGCCGTCCTCCCACATGGCCCATTCACTCACATGTGCACCAGGGAGCCAATCCCCTATTCTGGCTGATCGGTATAATCCTCACACTGTCGGTCCTCTGATTACTTTTCTAGTCTCTCTCTCTCTTTGTTTTTGTTTTTAAAAAAAAATGCCAACAAGAGGCAACCCGGTGGTCTCCATCCAATCTAGATTATCAAGTGCTCACAACAGGAGGCCACCCTGCGGGCTTCAATCAAATCTAGATTATCAGGTTCGGTGCGCAACGAGAGAAGCCCAACCGTGGTTAACGGTAACGTAGGTGCACACGGGGCGCCGATCTCTCCATTTACCCGATAACGGTAATCAATAATTGGATCCATAAACGGTAACGTCTCACAAAACCCGGGTGACCACTTCATCCCAATTCCACACAAACAAAGCATGCATTATCACAACACAATAAACAAAACTTTGCAATCAAATGCAAGACATATTGATCAGTTGAACATCGTAATACAATGCACAATTAGACATCCAAAATCAAATACAAAATAATAAATAAATAGTAATAACAATGAACACAATAAATAAAATAATAACAAATAATAACGAAATAAATATCAATTAAATAATTAAATGAAATAAATAATGATAATAAATAAATAATTAAAGCACTCTATTTATATGTACTTAAGTTATAAAATTAATCTAAAATAAACTTATTAGTGTTATTAATTAAAACTAGTCTAGATTCTATTGGAAATTTCGGCAGCACTTTCCCCTAAAAAATTGAAACTATGCCACCTATTTAGATATCACAATATTATCATATATTCTCAAATCATACACAAGCCCATCCGTCGGCAATCAATCAAGCTTATTCCCATCCTCCTTTCAAAGCAACCATGTCAAGAAATAAGAAAACTCGTAATGCACTTAATGTATGTGATCATCCATACACCTAAGTCAATTTAAAAAAAAAAAAAAGTTCTAAATGTTTAATAATTGTTTTTAATCGTTTCTCATCCGTTTTCATTTGTTGCAAAAAAAATTGTTTTTGATTGATGTGTAAATGAGACTCACTGCACTGAGTCATATCATGTAATGTTGGAGAAGCTTTTTGTTCAGGAAAACGGCCAACGCGCCCAATACAATGCACCAAATGAAATTTACAAACCACAGATTTTAGCTGATGATAATATACAAACATAAAAGGAACCAACTTTTTTTTTTTATTAACTACCAAAGGTATAAAGCAAAACCACAATTTTGAATGTGCAAAACAACGTTTTTTAATTTAATGTTTAACTCCAATTAGAGCCTATAAAAAGCCCTGAGCAAAGCACTCTCCCTGCTCACAGTGTCACACTGCCAAAAATATCAAACCATACCCAGAAATTAGCAGGTTTAAGAAAATATAAAAGGGAAGTTCAGCATTCCTGCTCTTATTTCATACTGTTAAAAACTGATGTTGATCGTCGCTCTGCAAAAAATTTCACACCTAGCATTTAGGGTGACTTATTTCTCTCTTACCCTCTAATCTTAATGGTATTATATAAAAGAACTAATGCTTGCTGTTCAATAATTTGTATCCATTTTTTCTGTATTTATTTTTATAGTTTCATAAATTTCTTAAGAAAACATTAGCGTTCCAAAATTTTTTTTTTTTTTTTTTGTTAATCTATAACAGTAGCTAAATTTCATTTCTATATCAACTTCCCTATCAAGATCAAAATTCATGAAAGATTGGAAAAGGCTTGAAAATAAATTTACCCGACTCGCCGGAAAATCGAAAAGGGAAGGCAAGCGCAACTGCACCTATTGCGAGCAGCCTCCTGGTTTGCTGTGCCAACGGAACAGGAAGGGGAGAGTGAAGAAAGAGAACCGAAAGCTTCTTCGTCGACAACAGGGAATCGACGTGGCCGCCGCCGGAAAATCAAGGCAGGAGGAGGCTCGACGCGATCTCCGATCGAAGGTGTCGCGGCTTCTCTTGCACCTTTCCTGCGTACGCCAGAGACAAAGAGAGAGGAAGAAGGGAAGCCCGGGATCCACTGCGGCGTGGAGGCGAGTGGCGAGGAGGCACAAGCGCTGGTCTTCGGTTGTCGAAAAAGAAGAGGAGGAGGAGGAAGTTTCGCGCGCTGGCGCTGGCGCAAGGAAGAAGAGGGAAAAAAAAGAAAAAAAGAAAGGAAAAGAAAGAAAAAGAGACAAAAAAAAAAAAAAAAAAAAAAAGAAAAAAAAATCTTGGGCTTCTAGACCATTCCGGTTCATCCGAACCGGTTTGGTCTATAATTCAATGATTCCGGCTCGATTTTTGTTCGGTTTGCTGGTTTTTCCACTTGGTTTTTTTAGGTTATTCGTGTGGTTTTTCGAGGTTTTCGAAAAATCAATTTGAGTTTCGGGTCCGGTTCAATTTATTTTAATTATTTTAATTAGGTTTCATAACATTTCCTCCATTAACTAAATAAAAATAAAAAAATATAGTTAGTAATCATATTTGAATTTTAGGAAAATTAATTTATATATAGTAATCACACACATATACATACACATTTTTAATAATTTAATAATTAGTGCTCCATATTTACTCTTAAAAAAATTTCTAAAGGTTCTCCACTTGGCAAATATTTAATAATATGCTTTGGGCTTGAGCCCGACTCCGTAAACTTGGGCTCGAATTGAAATTGTTTGGTATTTATAGCCCATATAGTTGAAAATCGAGATTTTTAATTTAATAAAAAATAAAAATTCGAAAGTTTTGAAAAATAAATAATTCGGGATGGTTTCCAATTTTTTTTTTTTTTTTGCATTATAGTTAATCTTTAAATTATCTATTACACCATTATTAAACTTTATTTTATTTTCAATAACCCTGATTAATTCTTACTTATTATTTCAATATAATAATTGCTCGCGTATTATTTAAGATGAACATAATAAGACAATTATATGAATAAAATTATCCTTTAATCATAATAATTACTATTTTCTTAAAATGTGAAAATAAAAAGCAAACTATATTTTTAGAATGGAGGAAGTAGTAGATTGAGAGACGATGTATGAGCGAAAAATCATTTTTTTAACATTTCTTGATTACGGAGAACACTAATTTTGAGAGATAAATAAAAAGTTAATTTACAAATTTGGTTCAAACATCCAATTATATTATATATATATATATATATATATAATATACATATATATATAATAGAGTGTTCAAGAAATGAAGTTGTTAAATAAGAATTTTCTCAAAATAAGTAGAAACATTACTTCTTTAATTTACATGCTTTCACTATCTTTTTCTTTTCTGATGATGCCATAATTATATCAAGGGGAAGAATCCCCCAAAAAAAAAAAAAAGATGAATAATATAACTAAGAGAAATTCATGTAACTACTTAGACCATTATATTCCTTATCAAGTGTAAAAGTCATAGTCTAAATACCGAGAAAAATTGACCTCAGTCATAATTTAATAATTTTTTTTAAAAAAAATCATAGTTAGATAATTATGTAACTCTTGGTCATAATTTGAAAATTTCAAGAAATATTTCAAGCATAAAAAATACTATATTATTAATTTATTTATTTAGTTGCTAAAAAATAAAGAATCCACCACTGTTAATGTTTAGATAATCAAAATATACTCACTGCCCATTATCCACATTAAAACTGTCATTTGAAATTATATATTGTATAATAGGTAACTTCTTATATAAATTTACTTTTAATTAATAATTAATATGTATACTTCTCGGTCCCATAATTTTAATGGGCAAAAAAATAAAAAAGGAATTCTATCCCTCTTGTTTATTGGATTTATTTCCTTGATTAATGCAATAATATTATCTTTGAAAAAAAAAATTTAATTGGCAAAAAAGAAAATTATTGGGAATATTTGGTATTTATACATGGAAAGAGGGAGGAAAGCTGAAGATCCAATGATAATATTGGTGAAATCAAAGGCTTTGATGATTTTAGGGTGGTTATTTGATTTGTTCTTGGCTAGGAGCCAAATTTCTATAGTCGGTTGCTTTCACTCATCAATTGAATAGGCCTCAACATCCAGTATGAGCTGGAAAATCAAATTAGTAGGGTTATTTTGATGCGCAGACTATAAATAATCGTTAGCTTTTAGAGGTTGCTGTCGGAAACTTGCTAGATTTGTCAGTCTTACAGTCACTGAAAGTAGAGGATTCATTATTAACACTCATATTCCCAGAACTCCTTCCTGTTGCTGTCGGAAACTTGCTAGATTTGTCAGTCTTACAGTCACTGAAAGTAGAGGATTCATTATTAACACTCATATTCCCAGAACTCCTTCCTATGTAAGTCGTACAATTTTCTGTCTCCATCAAGATAGTATTCTAATTTCGCTATACCAAATATTGAAGCTTTGGAAAATTATTGCTCTAATTTGATTGGAAACATACATTTTGTTTAATGACAACAAAGAAAACAATGTTGCAGAGAGAAATTTTTTCTAATTTTCTTTTTGATTTGGTTTTATTTTGACTTATATTAGCTGGTTAGAGTTTTGATTTTTAGGTTTTAAACTTTTGGTGATACCGATGGTTAACAGTGGTAGTTGGTTTTGGATTATATAGAGACATGGTCAATTGATGATGGCGACAACGATTTTCAAAGAGATAGAATGTAGCTGTAACTGTGGTTGTGGTTTTTGAAATGGATAGCTTTTTTGGGAATTTTCAAAGAGATAGTATTTATACCAAACAATCTTTTTCACCTTTAACAATGAGATAAATTTTTTAACTATGAAGAAAAGAAATAAAAAGATACAAACTTTGACTAAATTGCAGTATGCAACATGCATGTGCCTCTCCCACGCGTCTTAGTCTGGGCTCCACTGACTTGTCTCCCATTAGTGTTATGGAGTGCCTTAAATCATGAGGTTTGACTATTGGTGTAAATTTTAGTCCATGTTTCATTAAAACATTTTACTTTTCACTGACCATAATATGACCTGAATGATGACAGCTCCAAGATCTTGCAACTAAAAACATTGGGGCTATGAAATTTAATGGATACTCTAATTGAAGAGCTGCAAATGTTTCAGAATGTTACCAGCACTATATCGGTGGACTTCATCAATTATGTGGATGAAGAATATTCCAGAATTGCTAGAATTAATTGCTAGAATTAAAAAAAAAAAAAAAAAAGAAAAAAAAAAAGAAAAATTCAAGTCATTGGCTTTGTATTCTTTTAGTTTGAATTTCAATATTTTGAAGGAATTGAACTTGCAGGTCGAAAGTAGAAGTCTAACATGATTAAAAGATCTTCCACCAACTGCAACAAGCCCTTAAGATACAATGCCAACGTACAACTGCAGAAACTTAGAAAATAGATTAGCTATTTATGAGTGCTAATAGCCAAAGTAACAGCCAATAAATAAGCTGATTCTCTCCACTACTAATGATGCTGTGAATTGAAAACTAAGTCAACCCAAAATCCCAAAGTAACGCACGAAAATTAAAACTTCTTTACCTTATGTCAATTTCTTTGCCATACTAATTGACCTTAATCAGAGTTTTTGTCTTGAATTCTTCTCCCATAATTCAGTGTTTGCCGCCTCTACTATATCCTTGTCCGATTCTTTCCTTCTTTCATTCCTTCTTTTCGCTTTCCTATATTCTTTCCAATATATAGAATGAATGCCACAATTGATCATCCTCCCACTAATGACTTCACCTTTTCCGGAATAATTTACAGAGACATAATCAACATGGAATGAGACTCGAGTGAAATTCCATTTATGATCAAAAGATTCATACCCAAGGAAAACATATTTTGAATCCAACTTGGAAGGCCCAAGACTTTGACCACGAAAGTTAAGGACATACTCATCCATCTTTCCAGATTTACCTTGGAAGCTCACAGAACCTATAATGTCATATGAATCCAAATCAAAATCTTGGAAATCTATAACAGCGGCAAAATAAAAACCCAATATACGATCAGGCCTTTTCAATTGAACTGAAAGATGAGACCTACTTGTTCGATATTTCATACTTTGCACCACTTCCACCCAAGGGATACATAAATTATGGTCCTGCTCCATGAAAATATATTTTGTTAAAGAATATCATAATTAATTAACGATAGAGCTGAATTTAAATAGCTGATGAATGAGTAAATAGATAATTTATACACAAATTTTAAAAAACGCTCATAATGACTATTGAAATCTTTTCGTGATATATAGTTGAATTTTATTATGTTTATCTCTCTTCCATTGTCAAAGCATAAATTAATTATGAATTCACAAGTTAGGAAAATATTTCATTGATGTTTATCATCAAAAATCTTAATTAACAATTTTTTTTTAATAAGCACTTCTTTATTAATTTAATATTAGAGAAAAGAAACGTACGTCTCGGCCTTGCTGTGCTGAGAACGGGGCTTCCGTAATTTGAAGACGTACATTATCACCCATTTTGATGCAGATACTAAAATTAAGCATAAGGGTGCAAAGAAGGTCATCTTCTGTTTCTGCCTTAGGAAAAGGACGAAAACGATACAAATTCTAAAGAGGTGCAATTTGATGCAGAAAGTGAACTTATGCCTGGAAGCTCTGGCAAATATCTAAGCCTCTTGCAATCATCCAAGCTAAGAGTGTCCAAGTAAGAAAGTTGTTTGATGCTTGCAGGAAGGCTTTCGAAATCGTTTCCATCTAAATATAAGAATGTCAATGAAACTAATGATCCAATACTCTCTGGAATTTCTGATATACCACAGTTACCCAGATAAAGCCACTGTAGCCTATTCAATCCGGACAACGAAGAAGGCCATACCGTCAAACCTTTACATCCCTCAAAATATAAATGTTCCAATCGGCTCAATTGATTGAAAGAGGATGGTAATGTTTTTATGCCACTCCCACTTGCGTAAAGTTCCTTCAGAGATTTTAACTGGCCAATGCAGTCTGGAAGATTTTGAAGCTTTGTACACCAGCTTAACGATAATGCAACAAGTTGAGAGCAATGTCCAATTGATGAAGGCAATTGTTTTATTGCAGTTTCATCTAAATTTAATTTCCTTAAATTGCAAGGAAGCTCTGGACATTCTTCAAGTTTACTGCAACCTCGAAGATTAAGAATCTCAAGATTTTCTAACTGAAGAAAGCTTGGCAAACTGCGAATACTTTCACAGTAGTCTAAGTGTAGCCGAACAAGCTTGGTTGAATATTTAAGAGATGAAGGAATCTCAATTAAACTGCTACAACTTGACAAACATAATAAAATTCGATTCCTAGCTAAGTCTACATATAATCAGACAATAGTTCTAAATGGACATAATGATACCAATCTCAGCACATCACATGAGAAAGTCTTCTTTCGTAAATATTTATTTCCTTCTTTTTAGTTTATCTCATGTAAAACCCTCACTTTGTATGCCTTATCAATCTCGGTATTCAAAAAGATAGGCACCCATTACCTGCAATAGCCTATATACATACCTCTCAAATACTAATGTACCAATAGGTCAGTGAAAGTCCAATATTGCCGATAGAAATGAGGATGTGGGAATAATTTTTATGCCACACCTCATTCTTGTTCGTCAAGACTTTCTTATGCAGAAGAGTTATTAACTTGCACAAGTAGCAGCCCTCCGGATTAATTTGTGGATTCTGGGCTGGTACTTCGGGTCATATTATAGGTGGATAAAAAAGTTTATGGAGAAATTCTGAAGCGGTACCGTTACATCAGCTTACTACGACATATAGGCAACAAAATTCGAGTAGCCAATAAGTCCAGAATTGATGAATGGCAGGACCAATATTGTTAATTGCAGTCTTCATTCTAGGATTAATACTCACTCGTTTACACAAGGTGTGAGCAGCGCACAAGACTCAAGGACATGTCTTCAAGTTTACTGCAACGACCGACTGGCAAGGGCACCATGCCATGTTTGCATAGGCCAATAGCCAAAGTAAGATAGCATTAAGTTAATTCAACTATCGATTTCTAACTGCAAGATAAGTCCAATGAAGGCAAAACACTGCGTATATCACACTTCATTCACAGTAGAGTTATACCTAAGGTGTAGGGCACAGACAAGCTTGGGTGTGAATTATTATAGAGATGAAGGAATCTCAAACTGAATATTTAAGAGATGAAGGAATCTCAATTAAACTGCTACAACTTGACAAACATAATTCCTCAAGGTTTGGGGCTTGAAATGGGTCCGAAATTCTAATCAAGGACTTAGAGTTGCTGAGGTACACAACTTTCAAACTTTTGAACGGCTGTAATAAAAAGAGCAAGAATATAAATTATTACAATTTCATGTTTTACATAAATTTGTTATTTATCGAAAAAATAATAATTTCACAACTCATCCAATGGTGGAACCATAGATTTTATGTTATATATATAGTTTGAGAAAATGATCAATGAGGAATGTAGCTTGGTGGAAAATCTCTTGATTGTCGTACCTTGTAACCAAGTCTGATATCTTAGTAAAAGCATAATTTATATTTATATTTTTATTTATATTTTTAATATTCTTATTATTTATTTTAAATTTACAATAACTAAAACATAAAACTAAAACATAAAGCCAAATACTCACAAAAAATAAATTCTAAAAATTGTATGTTAATAGAATTGTATTTGACACATCATCTGTTCTTTAAAAAAGTCAAAGTATATTCTTAACATTTGAATTTCTTTAGTTTGGACTAATCATATATTGGTTGATCAAAATTTTTATTACTCATCACTAATATTTAGAATTTAAGATGAAATTAAAAAGTCTCATTTAATTCAATGATTTGACCTTTAAGATTTGACCTTTAACTATATTAAGACCAATTTGTGAAAATGTATTGGACATAAAACAGTTGTAAATGATTCATTAAGAAAATTTAAAATTTTATTTCCTTGGAAACGCATTTAAGAATAATTATTAGTTTAATGATTACAACATATTATTTCTTTTTATGATATTCTTCAGGGGTTTTGGTGGCTGTGATTATGGGTTGGTCTCGTGTCCCGTCCCATCCAAATAATTACTTGGCATTTGATTCTTTAGCGGCTGATTTGTATTTGCTAACTCATTTGAATTAATATTATATTTTTATTAAATTTTATAAAATTTATTAATGTAATTTTTGAATTATTAATTTTATAAATTAGTTTATTCATAATTAAATAAAATAATAAATAACTATTAAACATTATTGTAAAAAATTCATTAAAGTGTTTTATTTATATGGCAAGCTAACATGAAGAAATGCAAAACTACCGTAAATTTTATCTTTTATAGCAATCTCATTCAAAATTAAATTAATTTTTATGACAATTGTAATCCAAATTTGATATTTTATAGCTATTACAATCTATATATTATTTATATTATTCTTATTATTATTGTTAGTGAGAATTATCGCAATCTATTTTAGAGGTTTCTACAATATAAAAAAGAATTGGTAGTTTCTATTCGGCATCCCGTATTTAATGGCAGACTTTGACCCTCTGGTATGAATTTACCTGAGAAGACTACAATAGTTAGAGTACTTATAGTTGAGAATATAGTCCACTTGAAATTCGTCTCTTAAAAAGTCTCACTATTACTGTTCATTTCTATATAATATGTTATTATATTTACAGGGGATCTTTTCTTTTTGTCTCATCTCTTGAGCGAATAAAGAATAAATTATAGTCAGACTCTCATTCTTTAATGCAATTATAAAAGGTTAAAAAAGAGATCTATGTAAATTGGACCCAAATAAGCTAATGATCAACACTATATATATGTAAACGTAATTTGTTTTCCATTATCTTATTCAATAAATGCTGATTTAATCCTGTAGTTTAGAATATTCCTAATAATAATCAATCTGCTTTGCGTATTAATTAAGACCTGAACATTATAAGTAAAATTAATAATGAATAAAATTATAACCTTTAAATCATATAAATAATTGTTCTTAATTATTATTTTCTTAAAAATATAGAGAAAATATAAAAAGTAAAAATCTATGGGTCTTGTTTTAGAGAGCTCGCAGAAGGTATATTGTTAGTAGATTAATTGCCTATTGAGATAATGTTATTGAGAAGTAAATTCTATTTTATTTTTTTTTTACATATTTCATGATAAGATTATGTGTGACTACCGCACTTAAAAAAAGAATAATTCGAGGAAGATTAAAATAAAAAATTAATAATAACGAAATTGATTTTTCAGCCCATCTTACACACATTCCAAGTACTTACTCATATTTTATTACTTATACTTCCTATCCTATAGATAGTTTGAAATGTTTACATATTCACAGGTAATATAGATATTGATTAAGAAATTTTCTAATCAAAATAATATTATGATAGATACATAAGCTATCTTTATATTTATACATTGCTTATCACATCTAATCTTTTTCTTTCTGATGATGCCATAATTATAAAAAAAAAAAAAAAAAAAAAAAAAAGAGAAAGCGCGACCTCACCAGAATAAAATTGAGCCATCCCACACTTTATTATCCCTCTCAAAAAATAATCACATCCACAAAAGCTACAGTTCTACAGATTCTTTCTTCTCTTAATAATCACAGTTTGTTTGTTTCCCTTTTTAATTCAAATTTCACAGATTCTTTACTTTCCTTCAAATCTCTCCAATTCCATATTTTCCTTTCCTTTTCTCTCTTTTTTTCTCTTAAATCTCTCTTAATTACCTCAGATTCCTGCCAAAATTCCTTTCTCCCTCCCTCTAAAGCTCCTGTTTTTCAGAATCATTGTCAAAGTTATTCCCTTTCTACGGCTTTTAACGTGGGAGATATGAATTGAAGCTGAATTGTTGAATTGTGATTGATTTTTTAATTAGTTTTATCTGACTCCATCTCTCTTTGTTTGATTTTTTCAATGAGATTGGCTTATTCTCAAAAAAAACTCTTTATGCTTAGAATTTAATTTTAGTATATGCTTTTTTTTAATAGCAACCAATTTGAATTCTCTTTTTTGTTGTTCTATAACAACTTTTTAAATAATAACACTAAATACTATTTTTTACTGTGTAAGATAAAACATTTAAATTAGATTTTAGATTCAATTTTAGATTTTAGATTCAATTTTAGACGTTAAGATAAAAAAGTTAATTTATTTAACTTGTTTAAATTTTAATATTTTATTAAAAACTACTCAATAGTTAACTCACTTAGAACTATTTAACTCACTTAGAACTATTTAAACAGTTAACCGCTATTAAACAATTAAAACAATTAACCGTTTAAATTTTGGTTTTAAGTTTTAATTTTGGTTATAGTGGTAGTTGGTTTTGGATTATATAGAGACATGGTCAATTGATGATGTCGACTACGATTTTCAAAGAGATAGAATGTAGCTGTAGCTGTGGTTTTTGAGAAGGATAGCTTTTTTGGGAATTTTCAAAGAGAGAGATAGCTGTGGTTGTGGTTTATACCAAACAATCTTTTTCACCTTTAACAACGAGATACATTTTTTAACTAAAAGAAAAGAAACAAAAAGATACAAACTTCGACTAAATTGCACATATGCAACATGCATGTGCCTCTCCCACGCGTCTTAGCCTGGGCTCCACTGACGTGTCTCCCATTAGTGTTTGGGAAGGGTTGCGTATGCCCTATGGAGTGCCTTAAATCATGAGGTTTGACTATTGGATAGAAGTCTATTCAAGAAGTATGTGGGTTACATTTATTTTTAACTTTTTCCTCCTAAGCAGCAGCATAGAATGAGATATTTGAAGTCTATTTGAGAGTGGTTTTGTGGTTTTATAAAGCCTGAGTTGTGGCGTGCTACTGGGCGGACTATATGACGGCGGCGAAGTCTACTTATAGCTTTCCCAAATAGTAGAGACTGAGGAGGAGTAAATGGGTCCTTGTTCATTGGCATTGTGAAGGAAAATGAGAAGGAACAATCTGCACAAACCAAGTCATTTGTTAGATCTTTATCTTTTGATAAATATTTTTTCTTGGAATAATAAATATTTTTCTTGGAATAATTGCGAGGAGCTCCCAAACCTTCACAGTTCCCAAGAAGGCGGGACATCTTCTCGCAGTGGATCGAGTAAAATTGGGCTAATTTGTGGTTGGTGGGAGAGGAAGACCATTGAACAAAGGTGTAGAGAAAGAAAGCTTAAGGCATCATTCTCATTTTAAAATAATTTTTAATTTTCTTAGTTCTCTCTTACTTTTTTTTTATCTTTTTAACGGAAAACGCTTATATTTTTATTAAGAGACGTTCCTTATCCGTGTAATGGAGCTTTAAACCGGTTTTGAATATATAGAGTAGTAAAAATTTAAACGGATTTAGATACGAATATTTAAATGAATATTTAAATGAATTTGAAACGGATATAAATAGTAAAATTTTAAATAAATACAGATGCAGATAGCTTAAAATTTACAGATATCAGCCCGGCTTCCATCCCACTCTTCCCAAATTCAACAAAAACGCCCACTGATTCTCTTTTTCTTCCATTTATTTGATCTCTTCCATTTATTTGATCTGGAAGTAGAACCACCTTAATTAGTAAAAACTAGATTTACATATATAAGTACTGAAAAGGCATTTTAATTAAGCCCCCTAATTTATTGAATTTTCTCTATTAAGCCTAGCTCTTAACTTTTGGTGTGCCCGTTGTGGCATTGTCAAGAAGCAATTCACTCAAGGGTATTTTAGCCATAAAAATATTTTCTCTCTCATTGGACTGCATTTTAGTGCATTAACTCACTGTTAAACAATAAAAAATTGACAGTAGTACTTAAGAGTATGTAATAATTTATTTTCAAAAAAAAACTAAGGGTCGACTAATGTATTTAATCAAATATAAGAACGTAATAGTAACTTTTCCTGTCATTAATTTTGAGATGAAATGTAAATTAATTTTGATTTTATTATAATTTAAGAGAGTTACTTGATTATTTAATCCCAATACAAAAACCTTAAACGATTTATATTTCAAAACGTATTTCTCCATTGTTTTAGAATCTTTAAACTCACTCAATTAGCAACTGAACTCGTTTGTTTTTCCACTCTGTCTGTTTAACTATTATCATACGATATTTACTCAACATTTCTTTTTAGAAGAAATCAAACTAGAAAATTCATTTAGAGGAAACTGAATACAGATATGAGGTTCAGTTCAATATGTTTCTATATTTTTGTATAAAAAATTTATATTAAACTACTTATATAATGAATAAAAAAAATATCATCTTGATTTAAAATTTTTTATCGAGTTGACGGAGCCTAATACTTGTGCTATAAGCGATCGCTTGATCCATTTAGTGGCTAATCGTGGTCATTGTTCGATTCCATAGCTTTTCTATAAATCTGATCTGATCACCTTCAAATTTCTTTTTTTACTAGAGAAAAAAAATCTACACTTCTTTCTGCATAATCATCCAAATAACAAAATACCCTAGACAAAATCACCATAACGGTGACAACAATAACTCAGAACTAAATCTGATAACAAAATCCTAAAATATGGACAACAATAAATCTCAATATTTTGATAACAATAACTTAAATCTGTATCAAGAAATATAATCCGAGTATTATTTGAAAAAAATAAAAAAAAATGGAAAAGGGGTAGCCACCGGTGTTATGTTGATTCTATTGGTTTTATGTTGGTTTTCTCTTCTTAGTTTCCGTTCTCATTTTTTTTTTTTTTTCCTGTCACAATTGAATTTGATTTTCCTGGTATAATTTAACCAATTTTCAGAGTCTACTTCAAAAGGAAGCAAACACCTCGAGGGTCTAATATGAATTACGCACAAAAAGTTCAAACCAGCAAAATCAAGACACAAGGATGAGAGTAAATAATTACAAGCGTTTAGGCACCAACACAGCATGATTAAAGATCTTCCACCATCTGCAACGAGCCATTAGGATCCATTGCTAATGAACAACTACAAAAAAATAGGAATAAATTAGCAATTATGAAAGTAATTAAGCAAAATGCCAAAAAGAAAACACAAAATTAGAAATTTCTTTACCTAATGTCATTTTCAGTTTCATAGCCACATCCATTTTGGCTTACTAATTATAATTTTGGCCTTGATTTCTTCTTCCAAAATTCAGTGTTCCACAATCATCCTTCTCTGGTTATTCCCGAATCCCGATACCATCCTTCTTGGTTTTAATCATTTCTAGTTTCGGAATCAACTGTGTCCTATATTGTTTCCAAGATATAGGATGAACACCACACTGAATCATCCCCTTGCTTAAAACTTTAACATATTTCTTTGTGTTGTAATCATAGTCTTCAATGGCAAACTGGAATGAAGCCTGAGTGAAATGCTCACAGTTGAGAGTTTCGTACAAAAGGAACACATGTTTTGAATCTAACTTCTTACTCATTAGCTTGATCTCTGGAAAATGAAAGTCATAGATCATCCCAGATTTATATTCCAACTTCGCAAGACATGTTATCAAACTTCTATGAGAATTAAGAAGTTGGGGATCAATAACAGCACAAAAACAGAAACCCAAAATATCTTCCCTCTCCAGCTTGAATGAAAGATGACATTCACTTGTCCAATATCTCATCCTTGGCAGCACTTCCACCCAAGGGATATATAATCTAAACTTCTGCAACATGAAAATAAATTTGATAAATATTATGAAAATAGTTCATCAAAGAGAAAATAGTCCATCGATTTTCATCGATTTTATTATGTCTACCTTTCCATTAATTGTAACATTAGAGAAAAGAAACATACCTTCTTGTTTAGACATCCAGACAGAGCAGTTTCCATAATTTTGAGACATACATCTTTCCCCAATTTGATGCAATTAAGAAAATCAAGATATTCACCATGCTTCACATAAATATACTCTACAAATGCTTCTTCATCTTGATCTTTTAGGGAAAGGAAAGGATATGATATAAATTCTAAGGAGGTGCAATTGGATGCAACAAGAGACATTAACCATGGAAGCTCTGGCAAATTTCTTAGCTTCCAAATCAAGTACTTTCAACTCAGAAAGTTGTTTGATGCTTGCAGGTATGGTTTCAAAACTGTTTCCATCTAAATGTAACTCTTCCAACGAAAGTAATGACCCAATACTCTTCGGAATTTCTGATAGACCACACTTATTCAGATAAAGTTGCCATAGGCAATTCAAACCGGACAAAGGAGGCAATTTCGTCAAACCTTCACATCCCTTACAAAATAAATATTGCAATTTGCTTAATTGATTGATAGAAGGTGGTAATGTTTTTATGCCACTTCATCCCAAATATAATTCCTCAAGGTTTGGGGGCTTCAAATGAATCTGAAACTCTAATCAAGTACATAAGAGCCTCTGAGGTCCACGACTTTCAAATTTCCAAGAGACTGTAATAGAAAGAGCTAGAATATGAATGATTAAAATTTAATGTTTAATTTATATTTGTTATGGAAAAGAAATAATAATTTTCACTCTCATCAAATCAATTTTATAAAATTTAACTCAATTATACCCCATCTTATTATGTTACACTTGAAGTTCATTTACACCAAATAGAAAAGTATTAAACTTTAGGAAATATAGCTAAACTTTTAAAAACGTACCTTATTATCTCCATCCCACAGTTGTTTGAGCTGGCTGCTAGGCAAGTGAAGTTCTACAAGATTATTTGGGCAAAACTTCAATGGCAAAGATTTCAAAGGGTAAAAATACCAAGATAAATATCATAGTTGTTCCGGAAGAAAATCAAGGCCATGGGGAAGGATATTTCTCACTAAGCTGTAATGATCATACATATAGAGGAATCTAAGATTAGCCATCCTCATGAAAGCTGTGGAACTTATAGATTCAACCTTAGACATGACAAATAAAATGCACTCAATCTTTTCAGTTCCTTGATAAACAAACAACAAATGAGAAATGAATATCTATGCATATGTATCAAAAAGAAGGGGTAATTCAGCACAAAATATTAAAAATAAATGCTATTGGAATCATCTCTAACTTTAATTTTGTGGAGTGGTAAGTTCAAAATTAATTAAACTCAAATAAATAAAACATTTAACTATAGCTATCAGGAGAGTTACACTCCTTGCAAAATTCAAATATAAAAAGAAAAAAAAAAAAAAGTAGCAAAGTTTGCTTTCCTCATTGACAATCTCCTTTCTCATTTGTTGCAGTAAGTTATGCATAGATACTGTAAAGTCTAAAATGTCTATGAGAGATTTATCAACAAGACTCCTTATTCCACTTCTCGCCCTTATTCCACTTCTCGCAAAGAAACCAAAACTTTCTAATAATTTTTCAACTTCACTGATATGTCTTCCTCGAAACAAACATGCAATATTAAGAAATATGCGTTGCTCATCACTATCTAACCTTTCATAACTTACTTTTAGAATATCTTGAATTCTCTTGTTCGGGATGCTTTTCAATATGAGCAACAGGCTCTCCCAATATTCTGTCTCCTTCCCATAAAGACTAGAGCCTAAAACTTTTAGTGCTAATGGATTACCTTGAGCATAACTTATCACCTGCTGGGATAGCGATTACCTTGAGCATAACTTATCACCTGCTGGGATAGCTCAACATATCCGTCTTTAGGTTCATTTTGATGGAAAGCGTGCAAGCTAAAGAGTTGAAGAGATTCCTGATTACTTAATCCCTTAACCTGATAAATATGTTCTTCATGGCAAACATTTTGAAGTACTTGTCTATCTGTACTAGTTATAATGATTCTACTTCCCTTACGGTACAAACTACAGTTTCCAGCTAAAAGATCTAAATCGTTTGCATCATCAACGTCATCAAGAACAATAAGAACTTTCTTCCGTTGCAGCGTTGCAGCCTTCTCATAATCCAGTCATCTAAAACTAAAAGAGGTGCGCCTATTTTTAAATTTTCGTCTCCCAGTAGTGAACCAATCATTTTATCCCGTAAAACAATTGTTGTTTCCTTTCGTATCAGTTCCTTCACATTTGAAACAAAGTAGTGGGCATCAAATTTAGCCTTGATTTCGGTAAATATTGACTATCTGAATCTGTTACAGGAACTTATTCTAGTTGATTGTGGTATATCAGAAATTCCAGAGAGCATTGGATCATTAGTTTCATTAAAAGAGTTATATTTGGATGGAAACGGTTTCGAAAGCATTCCTGCAAGTATCAAACAACTTTCTAACTTAGTTATCCTTAGCTTGGATGATTGTCTGAGGCTTAGATATTTGCCAGAGATTCCAATCTTATTTTCGTTTTCTGCATCAAATTGCACCTCTTTAGAATTCGTATCATGTCCATTCTTTTCCCATGAAGATGAAGATGGATTTCTGTATGTATGTCTTAACTTTATTAACTGCATCAAATTGGGAGAAAATGTAGGTATTGAAATTATAGAAATCGTATTGTCACCACATTCAAACATAGAGGTATGGTTCCTTTCTCTAATGTTCCCTCTAGTTTGAAACAGCTTTGAGAGTCCTAACTTAAGTGTTAATTTGACTGTATTTTTCCCAATTTTATTTTCATGGGGCAGGTGTTCAGAATATGTATCCTTGGGATGGAAGTGCCGCAAAGTATGAGATATCAGACAAGTGGATCTCATCTTTCATTCGAGCTGGAGAGGGATGATGATATTTTGGGTTTCTGCTTTTGCGCTGTTATTGATCCCCAACTTCTTCATTCTCATGTCCCCAACTTCTTCATTCTCATGATCAAGGTTCCATTAAATGTTTTGCTGGATTCGAAGATAAATCTGGAAAGATCCATGACTTTTATTTTCACGTAGGCTGTTGATGCCTAAGTTAGATTCAAAACATGTGCTCCTTTGGTACAACATGTTGCCTCCTTTGGTACAATCTTTTCCGACTTGTGAAGAGCATTTCACTCGGGCCTCGTTCCACTTTGCTAATTAGTAAGAGTTATGAACAAGTTTATAAATAGGGACCGATGATTACAGTGAGTGTTTCCTGTATCTCGGGAACAACATAGGACATAAAATGATTCAAACCAATAAGGATGGTAATGGAGAGCCCCAGACAAGGAAACGGTCGGCGAATGCTGAATTTTGGGATAAGAATTCAAGACCAAGACTTTGATTAAAGGAATTTCTAGTTTCTTGTGTTTCTCTTTGGGATTTTGATTAACTAAACTTCGGTTTTTAATTCAAGTCTTTGGTTTCTAAGTTTCTGGAGTTGTACGTTGGCATTGTATCTTAAGGGCTTGTTGCAGTTGGCGGAAGATCTTGAATCATGTTTGTAGTTATCCAAAATATATGCTTGTAATTATTTGCTAGTTTGGAGTTTTGGAGGGAAGTATGGATTGATCTCTAAAAGATGTTTGCTTCATTTCAATTGATATTTAAAACAAATTTTGTAAATTGGTTCAATTATATCAGCAACTCACATAAATATTTTCTTTGGATCTTTGATGCTATATCAGCCTATCAAAAAAAAAAAAAAAAAGAAAAAAAGCCCATCAAGTCTATCACTCTTTCTTTTTGTTTATTTATTTATACGAGTTTCAATACATAGAATAACATTATGAACTATATAATGTAATACCCTCTTTAATTCATTAAATTATAAAAAATTTTATAATCGTTAACTTTTTATGAAATTAAATTAAAATTTAAAAATATTCTTATATTTAAAAATATTTCTTTGATAATATAGAATCTAGATATATAATTAACCAAAAATAAGAATCTCAATTCTTTACAATTAAACTAATACAATTAGATGACATTTAAAAATCTTTTCATTATAAATGTATTGTATCTGCTGCTCGTGACTTGGCGCAAGCTTGCTCGTCAAGACGGGTGATTAAGGTTGGAAGTTAACAATTATATAAATGACAAATGCATAAGTTATCTGAGTCTTTGTCTTGAATTCTTCTCCCATGATTCAACGTTCGCCGACTGTACTGTATCCTTGTCTGGTTCTCCCTGATACCATCCTTCTTGGTTTTAATCATTCCTTATTTCGGCTTCCTATATTCTTCCCGATATATAGGATGAATGCCACAATTGATCACCCTCCCACTAGTGCCACCAGATTTTCCGAAATGTTCAAGATGGAATGAGACTTGAGTGAAATTCTGGTCATGATCAAAAGATTTATACCCAAGGAACACATGTTTTGAATCTAACTTAGGAAGCCCTAAATATAGCAAATAAAAGTCACAGTCATACTTGTACATCTTTCCAGATTTATCTTGGAAGTTCATAGAACCTCTAATGTTATATCTATCTAAATCAAAATCTTGGAAATCTATAACAACAGCAAAATAAAAACCCAACATACGATCAAACCTTTTCAACTGAACTGAACAATAAGACCCACTTGTTCGATATTTGATACTTTGCGGCACTTCCACCCCAGGGATACATAAGTATAAATCCTGCTCCATGAAAATATATTTTGTTAAAGAATATCATAATTAATTAACGATAGAGCTGAATTTAAATAGCTGATGAAAGATTAAATGGATAATCTAAACACAAATTTTAAAAAACGCCCATAATAACTATTGAAATCTTTTCGTAATATTTTTTTTATGGTAAGGAATTCTTTATTAAATTTTAAAAAACGCCTATAATAACCCAAATTAAAATAATTAAAATATATATTCCATTGATGTTTATCATCGAAAATCTTAAATAACATTTTTTTAATTAGGACTTCTTTAATAATTTAATATTAGAGAAAGGAAACGTACGTTCTGGCCTTGATGTGCTGAGAACAGGGCTTCCGTAATTTGAAGACGTACATTATCACCCAATTTGATGCAGTTACCAAAATTAAGTTGAATGCACCGACGGCCATATGCTGTTTCTGCTTTGGGAAAGGACGAAAATGATACAAATTCTAAAGAGGTGCAATTTGATGCAAAAAAAAACCTTGTGCCTGGAAGCGCTGGCAAATATCTAAGCCTCTTACAATCATCGCTGGCAAATATCTAAGCCTCTTACAATCATCCAACCTAAGAGTGACCAAGTTAGAAAGTTGTTTGATGCTTGCAGGAATGCTTTCGAAATCGTTTCCATCTAAATATAACTCTATCAATGAAACTAATGATCCAATACTCTCTGGAATTTCTGATATGCCACAGTTACCGAGATAAAGCTTCTGTATTCTATTCAAACCGGACAACGAAGAAGGCCATACCGTCAAACCTTTACATCCCTCAAAATATAAACATTTCAATCGGCTCAATTGATTGAAAGTGGATGGTAATGTTTTTATGCCACTTCCTGTTGCGTTAAGTGCCTTCAGAGATTTTAAATCTCCGAAGTTATTTGGCAATCTGTTGAATTTCAAACCTGTAACATCAATGCGTTCAAGAGATTGTAACTGGCCAATGCAGTCTGGAAGATTTTCAAGCTTTGTACACTCCCTTAACGATAATGCAACAAGTTGAGAGCAATGTCCAATTGATGAAGGCAATTGTTTTATTGCAGTTTTACTTAAATTTAAATCTCTTAAATTGCAAGGAAGCTCTGGACATTCTTCAAGTTTACTGCAATCTTTAAGATTAAGAATCTCAAGACTTTCTAACTGAAGGAAGCTTGGCAAACTGCGAATACTTACACAGTGCTCTAAGTGTAGCCGAGCAAACTTGCTTGAATATTTAAGAGATGAAGGAATCTCAATGAAACTTCTACAACTTGACAAACATAATTCCTCAAGGTTTGGGGCTTGAAATGGGTCCGAAATTCTCAATAAAGACAGAGAGCTGCGGAGGTTCATAACTTTCAAACTTTTAAAAGGCTGTAATAAAAAGAGCAAGAATATGAATTATTAAAATTTCATGTTTTACATATATTTGTTATTTATCAAAAAAAAAAAAAAAAA
Source organism: Jatropha curcas (assembly GCF_014843425.1). The sequence goes on from NW_023590969.1 coordinate 644,060, forward strand.
AAAAAAAAAAAAAAAAAATTCACTACTTATCCAATGGTGGCTACTGGCTAGCAGGGGCCATGGCTCCCATGTCTCAAAAATTTTATCTTATATATATATTCTTTAAGAAAATGATCGATGTGGAATGTAGCTTGGTGGAAAATCTCTTGATTGTTTACCTTGTAACCAAGTTTGAGATCTTGGTACAAGCATAATTTATATTTTTAGTATTCTTATTATTTATTTTAAATTTACAATAACCTAAGCATAAAACCAAATACTCACAAAATAATTATTTTATAATTCAAAATTAGTTATTTACTTATTTGTTTATTTAATCAAATAATACAAAAAATAAATTCTAAAAATTGTTTAATATAATTGTCTGTACAAATACCAAAATTAAAATAAGCCAATTTAAAGTATGGAGATTAATAAATTTATGTTTAGATAGTTTCTATTTGTTGTTGCTATAAGGGTAAAAAATTAACACATCATATATTGATTGACCAAAATTTTTATTACTCATCGCTAATATTTAGAATTTAAGACGAAATTAAAAAGTCTCATTTAATTCAAAGATTTGACCTGTAACTATATGAAGACCAATTTGGAAAAAATGTATTGGACATAAAACAATTGTAAATGATTCATTAAGAAAATTTTAAATTCTATTTCCTCAGAAATGCATTTAAGAATAAGCATTAGTTTAATGATTAAAGCATATTATTTCTTTTTATGATATTCTTTTATGATCTCACTGGATATATTTTTGCCACTCTCATCAAACCATTTTTATAAATTTTAACTCAACTAAATACAAGTTATTATCAAACTACATCTTATTATGTTATAAGTTCATTTACACCAAATAGAAATATTAAAGTTTAGGAAGTATACCTTACTATCTCCATCCCACAGATGTTTGAGTTGGCTGCCAGGCAAGCGAAGTTGTACAAGGTTATTTGGGCAAAACTTCAACGGCAACGATTTCAAAGGGTAACCGTACCAACGTAAATATCTTAGCTCTTCTGGAAGAAAATCAAGTCCATCAGGCAAAATCCATTTGGAACCAGACATTCTGAGGAATCTAAGATTAGGCATCTTCATGAAACTTTTGGAACTTATCTCAATAGCTCCAGCATTCGACATTTTAAACGAAATGCACTCAATCTTATCAGTTCCCTGATAAATGAACAATAAATGAAAATAGGTAATTGAGTATAAAATATTAAAAAAAAAAAAGCTATTGGAATCATTACTAATTATGTGGAGCGGTAAGTTCAAATTTCAATTATTCAAATATAAAAAAACAACAAAAGAAAAATGTAGCAAATTTTGCTCCTTACTGTATTTGTTTTGTAGCAAATTTTGCTCCCCTTACTGTATTTGTTTTAATACATGAGAAATGTCCTCAGGATTCCACAACCTACGTACGTCCGTCCAGGCTGTTTTGCATTCCTCATTCACAATTTCTCCTCTCCCATTGTTGCGATAAGTTAGTGCATTTCTTACTTTTACATCATATTTTCCGAAATGGCGATGAGAGATTTATCAATGAGACTCCTTATTCCACATCTCGCAAAGAAAACCAAAACTTCTATTATTTTTTCAAGCTTATTCATTGTGATCTCCTTTTTCCAAAGAAACCATTGCAATATCCACCAAAGAAACATGCAATATCCAGAAATATGATCTGCTCATTTCTATCTAACCCATCATAACTTATTTTTAGAACATCTTGAATTCTCTTGTTCGGGATGCTTTTCAATTTGAGCAACTGGCTCTCCCAGTACTCTTTCTCCTTGCCATAAAGGCTAGAACCTAAAACTTTTAGTGCTAATGGATTGCCTTGAGCATAACTTATCAGCTGCTCGGATAGCTCCGCATATCCTTCTTTCGGTTCATTTTGATGGAAAGCGTGCAAGCTAAAGAGTTGAAGAGCTTCCTCATCAATTAATCCCTCAACCAGATAAATATGTTCTTCATGGCAAACATTTCGAAGTACTTGTCTATCTGGACTAGTAATAATTATTCTACTTCCCTTACGGTACAAACTACAGTTTCTAGCTAAAAGATCCAAATCGTTTGAATCATCAACGTCATCAAAAACAATAAGAACTTTCTTACGTTGCAGCCTCCTCAAAATCCAGTCATCTAAAACTAAAAGAGGTGAGCCCATTTTCAAATTTTCCTCTCCCAATAGTGAACGAATGATTTTATCCTGTAAAACAATTGCTGTTTCCTTCCTTATCAGTTCCTTGACATTTGAAACAAAGCAGTGGGCATCAAATTTAGCCTTGATTTGGGAAAACACTATACCAGCAAGAGTTGTCTTTCCAATACCAGCCCAATACCAGCCATTCCCCAAATTCCTATTATCCAATTTCTGTCATTTACATCAATATCCAATAACGATATTACTTCCTCGACACGCGAATCAATTCCAATTAACTTGTCATGGTAACTAGCATTTGATGGCATATGACTTAATATTTCCGAAACACGATTGACGATTCTTTGAACTAGCGTTTGGTCGTTTCTGATCACATATGAAAAACAAAAAGTAAGCCAAAACTTATATATTCTAGAATAGAATCAATTAAGTGTTTGGAAAAACTGGGTGGGTAAAACCCATGATTGAAGGAATATGAGAAAATGAAACAGAATTGTAACAAGAAAATAAAAATAAGTGAGAGTTCAAAGGAGTAGATATCGTGAATAAAAGCCATCTATTGTGTGCGCAAGATTGATCTATTATTGATGAATGGAAAATAAAAAGACATGGAAAAGTAAACAGGGGAAAATGATAACTTTACTTGATCTCATTCGAAACAAAAGCACTTAAGTCGTTGCTGATTGTCTTCATCTTCAAAGCATGGCACCCATTTCCACCCAGGTTTGTGTTGAACTTATCGCTGTGATCTTTTAAAGCCTAGCAAGTGCCTTGCGAAAGGGCCTCTTCAGCTCTTGAACAAATCAGTTGGATCTACACGGTTAAAAAACTTGGCAAAACCACGGTAAAAAACTGGCAAAACTATTTGCCCCGACTTTTCTCTGCATTCATTTATCACAACAAGCTCGTCCAAGCACCATGGAGAATCTGCATAGTTTTTGGAGAATATGACAATTGAAATACATGATTCTTGAATTGTTTGCTTGAGGGCTGGTGTTATTTCAGTTCCTTTTTTAAGTTTTTCATCCTTGAAGGTATCGATTCCCTTTTCCTTCAAAGATTCAAAGAGAAAGGAGAGGAAACCGTCGCGGATGTCTTTGCCTCTGAAATTAATAAAAACTTCATAGTTATTTAGCTCGGAAGGGGTTTGCTGGGAAAAGGTTGAGGATGGAGAAGAAGCAGCATTGGTATTAATGATAAAAGAAGCGGTTCGCTGGGAAGAGGTTGAAGCAGAAGAAGAGAAAGAAGAACCCATAACGGAAAATTCAAATGATACAAGAAGCCGTAGAACGAGAGTTTTATATGTCAAAGTTGGTTGTGGTGTGCCCACTTAAATGGGACCCATATGTGCAAAAGAAAGAAAAAAAAAAAAAAAAGGAAAACGTGTTATTTGAAAAAGAAGAAAATTTGGCAAAAGTTGGCAATTTTTTTTTTGACAAAGTATGGAGACATGAATGAGTTATACACGACTCATTCACTGAACTGATTATAAAAGGAGGCAGACGAAGTTCATTTAAATACAACACAAATAGGGAGTGATAGCAATTGTGAGAAATAGCAATTGTAAGAGAGAAAAATAGAGATTATCCAAGAAGAAAAGTTAAACTTAATTCTTCGGGTATTCTTTTATAGAGGATTGTGAGTGTATGTAAACACTTTATTTATTTTTGTCTTATAAAAGATCTATGGTAGTCCGGAGACGTAGGCAAGATTGGCCGAACTCCGTTATTCCGTTATTCAAATTATGTGTTTGATTATTTTTCTTTGCTCCCTCATAAATCTGACTTTATTGGGGATCTTATTGGGGATTTTGCGTAATTTTTTCCAACATTATAAAACGTAGAGGAGTGTATATAAAGCTAAACCATTTAGATTTAAGAGTCATCATCCCAGAAACTTCAAAGAAGATTTAAGAAAGTGAGTGAGTGGAAGTGGGAAAGAGAGAAAAGTGGGGCGATGCGAGAGTAAAGCAAAGAGAGACATTTTAGTGCGTGCGTGAGCGGATCTAATGTGCCGTGTTTGCCGCTTCGCTTGATTTGTATAATTAGAGTTTATTGCTCACTTGTAAAAGCTATTTCCATTGAATCCAATTGCTGATAAGTATAAAAAATCATAGTATAAATACCGAGGAAAATTGACCTCACAATCATAATTTAATAATTTTTTTAAATCATAATTATGTAACTCTTGGTCATAATTTGAAAATTTCAAATATTTAAGCAAATACCGAGGAAAATTGACCTCACAATCATAATTTAATAATTTTTTTAAATCATAATTATGTAACTCTTGGTCATAATTTGAAAATTTCAAGAAATATTTTAAGCATAAAAAATACTATATTATTAATTAATCTATTTAGTTACTCAAAAATCAAAGAATCCACCGTTAACGTCGTTAATATTTAGATAATCAAAATATAATCAATGTCCATTATCCATATTAAAACTATCATTTGAAATGATATATTGTATGATAAGTAACTTATTATATTAATTTACTTTAACAAATTAATAATTAATATATATACTTATCGGTCCCATAAATTTAACAGGCAAAAAAAAATATGGGGAATATTTTGGTATTTATACATGGAAGGAGGGAGGAAAAGGGGGAAGAAAGACACAATATGAACACCATCATTGCAGTAGTCAAAAAAGAAAATTGAAGGGAATATTTTCTAGTTATACATGGGAGGAGGAAGAAAGACGCAATGACTTAGGTTAACGACTTAGGTTACGTTTTGTTGTGGGGTGCCCATTCTGTGGGACCCACACATTGTTGAAAATAAAAAAGGAAACATGTGGGTCCTATGGGATCCATAAGCTTTGACAAAAGAAAGAAAAATAGAGAAGGAAATTCGGTCGACACGTTATATTTTCAGTGTACGCGTTACTCTTCTCTTATAAATAGAAGAGGATGCAATGCTTCAAAACACACACATCAGAAAAAAAGAAAAATAAAATTTAGGGAGAGAGAGTTATTTAGTTTTGGGAAGGGTTTCATAAAACTAGGGGAAAAAAATATTGAGAAAATTATTATAGGGTGTTTTTGGGAAACACTTTGAGTGCCACTATTTTTGTATTACTCTCTTTGAGTACCTACTATTTTTAATAGTGGAAGAGTTATTCAGAGTTTGTCTCGTGGACATAGCCCTAAACAGTTGAGGGTGAACCATGTAAATTTCTGTGTGTCACAATTTTGATTATTCCGTTGCGTTAATTTCCTCTTACTTTATTAAAAGGTTCCAACAAGTGGTATCAGAGGTGAGGCAAGTGGTACCTGAGGCCCAACAACTGGTATCAAAGCTGATGCCCAACAAGTGGTATCAGAGCTGATGCCCAACACGTTTATTTTCGGAAGATAAAATGTTTTCCTTTGAAAAATATTTTTCGAATAATTTTTTTTGTTGTTTGATTGCAATATTAAAAATCAGTTAAAAATATTAAAATTTTAATTCATAAGACCATAAAAATATTAATAATAATAATAGAAATTTCGTATTTTAAAAATTTTATTGTTAAATATGAGAAGAATGAAAAAAAAATAAATTATGAAAGTTGTCAGTGACCGATGGTGGGGGTCGACGGTATCCGCTAGTGATGAATAATAGCTATCAATGATTAATAAATTAAAAAATTATAAGGTTATAATAAGTTTGTTAATGTCCGGAAAATGTTTTACTTTTCATTTTTAATCAAAAATACATAAGCAAATTATGTATTTCATTTTTTTTCGTAAACTCTGTCTCCATTGACAAGACTTATGTGAGAGACATCGTCACATACAGGATCGGCATGAGAGTCGTCATTGGAAAATTGATTTCCTTTATATTCTTCTAATATTTCATTTATGTTTTTATCGTCTTTTTCTCCATTGGTATTGGCTGCGATTCTACGATTTTTTTTCTTATCGGAAATCTATCACTGCCATGAATGTTGTTTATGCTCTAAAGGAAAATAGGACTCTCGATTATACTTAAATTAATATTGATACAGTAAATATACACCGTTTTACTTGTTTTGATCAAATGTATTAATTGATGTGTGTGTGCACAGGTGTGTGTGTGTGTATATATATATATGGTGGCACAGGTTGTGTGTGTGTGTTATATAATATATATATATATATATATAATATATATATATATATATATATATATCAATCTGTTACTGTTTGGAGCAAAATTTGTATCATATGAAACTAAATAGTCGGGCTTGGCCATTTAAAATGATAGTTTTAATATGGATAATGGATAGTAATTATATTTTGATTATCTAAATATGAACAGTGAATTCTTTGATTTTTGAGCAAAAATGGTTAATTAATAATATAGTATTTTTTATGCTTGAAATACTTCTTGAAATTTTCAAATTATGACAGAGTTACATAATTATCTAATTGTGATTTAAAAAAATTATTAAATTATGATTGTTAGGTCAATTTTTATCAGTATTTTAACTTGATCAGCAATAAACTGTAATTATTCAGAGTTGGTCCCACGACGTAACATTAAACAAGGTGAACCATGTAAATTTCTGTGTGTCACATTTCTGCTGCGTAATTATTCTCGTAATTTTATTGCCGGCTCCTAACAAAATATATTCTCGTATCATTGGAATTCTCCGTTATGGGTTCTTCTTTCTCTTCTTCTGCTTCAATCTCTTCCCAGTGAACCCCTTCTTTTATCATTAATTCCATTGCTGCTTCTTCTCCTTCCTCAACCTCTTCCCAGATTGCCAAATAACTTAGGAGATTTAAAATCTCTGGGGGAACTCATTGCAACAAGAAGTGGCATACAAACATTACCATCTTCACTTAGGAGATTTAAAATCTCTGGGGGAACTCATTGCAACAAGAAGTGGCATACAAACATTACCATCTTCATTGTCTGGTTTGAATCTGTTACAGGAACTTATTCTAGTTGATTGTGGGATATCAGAAATTCCAGAGAGCACTGGATCATTAGTTTCATTAAAAGAGTTATATTTGGATGGAAAGGTTTTCGAAAGCATTCCTTGAAGCATCAAACAACTTTCTAACTTGGTTATCCTTAGCTTGAATGATTGTATGAGGCTTAGATATTTTCCAGAGATTTCAATCTTATTTTCTTTTTCTGCGTCAAATTGCACATGTCCATTCTTTCATTCGAACTGGAGAGGGATGATGATATTTTGGGTTTCTGCTTTTGTGCTCTTATTGATCCCCAACTTCTTCATTCTCATGATCAAGGTTCCATTAAATGTTTTGCGGAATTCGAAGATAAATCTGGAAAGATACATGACTTTTATTTTTCACGTAGGCTGTTGATGCCTAAGTTAGATTCAAAACATGTGCTCCTTTGGTACAAATCTTTCGACTGTGAAGAGCATTTCACTCGGGCCTCATTCCACTTTGCTATTAGTAATAGTTATGAACCTAGTTATAATAGGGAAGGGATGATTAAGTGTAGAGTTCATCCCGTATCTCGGGAACAATATAGGACACCAAAATAAGAAATGATTCAAACCAGTAAGGATGGTAATGGAGAGTCCCAGACAAGGAAACGGTCGGCGAATGCTGAATTTTGGGATAAGAATTCAAGACCAAGACTCTGATTAAAGGAATTTCTAGTTTCGTGCGTTTCTCTTTGGGATTTTGATTAACTAAACTTCGGTTTTTCATTCAAGTCTTTGGTTTCTAAGTTTCTGCAGTTGTATGTTGGCTTTGTATCTCAAGGGCTTGTTGCAGTTGGTGGAAGATCTTTAATCATGTTTGCAGTTATCCTAAATGCTTGCAATTATTTGCTAATTTGGAGTTTTGGAGGGAAGTATAGATTGATCTTTAAAAGATGTTTGCTTCATTTCAATTGCTCTTTAAAACAAATTTTGTAAATTGGTTCAATTATATCAGCAACTCACATAATATAATGTTAGAACCATTTTCTATCAATGATAATTTATTTTGTCCCCTCTGTGTTTTATTGTATTATTATTTTTCCGGTAATCAATTAATTAAAATTGAGGTAACAGTAGTCAATTAAAACTCATATTCTTTCGACCTTTTATGCTATATCAGCCTATCAAGTCTATTGTTTTTCTTTTCTTTTTATTTATTTATGTATTAGGAAGTTTCATAAATTAGAATGATACCCTCTTTAATTCATTAAATTATAAAAAATTTTATAATAAAACTGATAAAATCATACTTGATTAACTTTTTTATGAAATTAAATTAATTTTTAAAAATATTCTTACATTTAAAAATATTTCTTTGATAATATAGAATCTAAATAAATAATTAACCAAAAATAAGAATCTCAATTCTTTACAATTAAACTAATACAATTAGATGCCATTTAAAAATCTTTTCATCATAAATGTATTGTATCTGATGCAACTGACTTTACACAAGCTTTCTCGTCAAGACGGGTGATTAAGGTTGGAAGGTAACAATTAATTTGACTTTCCTATAATTTTTTTTTTTTGAAATTCTATTTTTCTAAGAAAATATATTTCCATAAAAAAAATTGAATTTCGGGAAAAAAGAGTTCATCTTACCTTATAATAGTTAAAATATTAAGTTTTATTTAATTTACTATATCTCAAAAAAAAAAAAACTAAATCAAACTATTAGGATAAAATTGCAAATTTTACAGTATGAAGGATCTTACATGCATTAGTTTGGGTCTACAAGATTATCAAAATCTAAGAAAAACTCATCACGCTCTACACATGCCTGTCCATCTTCATCTTCATCTTCCAGGAAAAGGAATGGACATGATACAAATTGTCAAGAGATGCAATTTGATGCAGAAAATATTCTTTAGAATGGAAGTTATGTCAAATTTCTTAGCCTCTTACAATCATTCAACTTAGAAAGTAGAATCATGCTTGGCGGTATGCTTTTGAAATCGTTTTCATCTAAATATAACTCATCCAATGAAATTAATGACCCAATGCTCTCTGGAATTTCTGATATACCACACTTATTCAGATAAAATTTCCTTAGGCAATTCAAACCAGACAAAGGAGGCAATGTCATCAAACCTTTACATCCCTCGCAACATAAGAATTCCAATTTGCTCAATTGATTGATAGACGATGGTAATATTTTTATGCCACTTGCTTTTGCTTCACGCTCCATCCGCAATTTTAAATCTCCAAAATTATCTAGCAATCCGTTGAATTTCAAACAATCTGTAACATCAATGCCTTCAGGAGATTTTAACCCACAAATACTTTGTGGGGTGGAACTAGACTTCAAGAATTGGGATTAAGGATCAATATAAATATTTACGTGAGTTGCTGATAATATTGAACCAATTTACAAAATTTGTTTTAAAGATCAGTTGAAATGAAGCAAACCTCTTTTAAAGATCAATCTATACTTCCCTCCAAAACTCCAAACTAGCAAATAATGACAAGCATTTAGGATAACTGCAAACATGATTAAAGATATTCCACCAACTGCAACAAGCCCTTAAGATACAATGCCAACGTACAACTGCAGAAAATTAGAAATAGATTAGCTATTATGAGTGTTAATATCCAAGTAACAGCCAATAATAAGCTGATTCTCTCCACTACTGTGATGCTGTGAATTGAAAACTGAAGTCTACCAAAATCCCAAAGTAAAACACACGAAACTTGCTGTGAATGTGATGCTGTGAATTGAAAACTGAAGTCTACCAAAATCCCAAAGTAAAACACACGAAACTAGAAATTCCTTTACCTATTGTCAATTTCCATTTGCCATACAAATTGACCTTAATCAGATTCTTTGCCTCAATTTCTTCTCCTATAATTCAGCGTTCGCCACTTGTACTGTATCCTTATCTGGTTCTCCCTGATACCATCCTTCTTGGTTTTAATCATTCCTTATTTCAGCTTTCCTATATCTTCCCGATGTATAGGATGCATGCCACAAGTGATCGCCCTCCCAATACTGGCACCACCTTTTCTGGGATACTTTACAGAGAATTGATAAACATGGAATGAGACTCGAGTGAAATTCGGCTCATGATCAAAAGATTTGCACCTAAGGAACACATGTTTTGAATCTAATTTAGGAAGCCCAAAATATGGCAAATCAAAGTCACAGACATACTCATACATCTTTTCAGATTTATCTTGGAAGTTCGCATATCCTGTAATGCCATATTCATCCAAATCAAAATCTTGGAAATCAATAACAGCGGAAAAATAAAAACCCAAAACACGATCAGGCCTTTCCAACTGAAATGAAAGATGAGACCCACTTGTTCGATATTTCATAATTTGTGGCACTTCCACCACCCCAGGGATACATAATTGACACTGCTACTCCATGAAAATATACTTTGTTAAGGAATATCATAGTTAAATAACGATAGAGTTGAATTTAAATAGCTGATGAATGAGTAAATGGATAATTTAAACACAAATTTGAAAAAACGTCCATAACAACTATTGAAATCTTTTCGTGATATTTTTTCGTGATATTTATTTTTATGGTAAGATGATATATAGTTCAATTTTATTATGTTTATCTCTTTCCCTTGCTCAAAGCATAAATTAATAAGAAATTCACAAGCTTAGGAAAATATTCCATTGATGTTTATTTATCTCGAAAATTCTTAATTAACATTTTTTTTTAATTAAGGACTTCTTTATTAATAAATATTAGAGAAATGAAAACATACGTGACTTCTTTATTAATTTAATATTAGAGAAATGAAACATACGTGCTGGTCTGGGTGTGTTGAGAATGGGGCCTCCATAATCTGAAGACGTAATTTATCACCCAATTTGATGCAGTTACCAAAATTAAGATCAGTGTACCGAAAGTCATCTTCTGTTTCTGCTTTGGAAAAGGACGAAAATGATACGAATTCTAAAGAGGTGCAATTTGATGCAGAAATTGACCATGTGCATGGAAGCTCTGGCAAATATCTAAGCCTCTTACAATCATCCAACATAAGAGTCTCTAAGTTAGAAAGTTGTTTGATGCTTGCAGGAATGCTTTCGAAATCGTTTCCATCTAAATATAAATCTTTCAATGAAACTAATGATCCAATACTCTCTGGAATTTCTGATATACCACAGTTACCCAGATGAAGCGTCTGTAGGCTATTCAAACCGGACAACGGAGGCCATACCGTCAAACCATTACATCCTGCAAAGTATAAATATTCCAATCGGCTTAATTGATTGAAAGAGGATGGTAATGTTTTTATGCCACTTCCTGTTGCGTTAAGTGTCTTCAGAGATTTTAAATATCCAAAGTTATTTGGAAATGTGCTGAATTTCAAACCTCTAACATCAATGTGTTCAAGAGATTGTAACTGGCCAATGCAGTTTGGAAGATTTTGAAGCTTTGTACACCAGCTTAACGATAATACAACAAGTTGAGAGCAATGTCCAATTGATGAAGGCAATTGTTTTATTGCAGTTTTACTTAAATTTAAATCCCTTAAATTGCAAGGATGCTCTGGACATTCTTTAAGTTTACTGCAACCATGAAGATTGAGAATCTAAAGATTTTCTAACTGAAGGAAGCTTGGCAAACTGCTAATACTTTCACAGTACTCTAAGTGTAGCCGAGCAAGCTTGGCTGAATATTTAAGAGATGAAGGTATCTCAATGAAACGTCTACATCTTGACAAATATAATCCCTCAAGCTTTCGGGCTTGAAATGAGTCCGAAATTCTCAATAAAGACACAGAGGTATTGAGGTCCATCAATTTCAAACTTTTAAAAGGCTGTAATTCTCAATATGAATGATTAAAATTTAATGTTTAATTTAGTATAGCTAAACTTTAAAAAGTGCAGTACCTTACTATCTCCTTTCCACAGTTGTTTGAGCTGGCTGCTAGGCAAGCGAAGTTCTACAAGATTATTTGGGCAAAACTTCGACGGCAAAGATTCCAAAGGGTAAAAAAGCCAAGACAAATATCTTAGCTGTTCCCGAAGAAAGTTAAGGCCATCAGGCAAAATCCATTTGGAATCAGTGATTCTGAGGAATCTAAGATTAGGTATCTTCATGAAACTTTTGGAACTTATTTCAATAGATCCAGCAGTCAAAAAAGGAGGCGAAATGCAATCAATCTTATCAATTTCCTGGTAAAACGAACGACAAATTAAAAATGAATATATATATATATATATATAAAAAATGAAATATATATATATAATATATATATATATATATATATAAAGGTATGAGTATAAAATATTTAAAAAGAAAAGCTATTGGAATCATCATTAATTACGTTGAGTGGTAAGTTCAAAAGTAGCAAATTTTGCTCCTTACTGTATTTGTTTTGAATACATGAGAAATGTCCTTAGGATTCCACAACCCACTACGTCCTCCAGGCTGTTTGCATTCCTCATTCACAATCTCCTTTCCCATTTGTTGTAGTAAGTTATGCATTTCTACTTTACGATCATATTTTCGAATGGCGATGAGAGATTTATCAATGAGACTCCTTATTCCACATCTTACAAAGAAACCAAAACTTTCTATTATTTTTTCAAGCTCATTTTAATGTGTATCTCCTTTTCCAAAGAAACATGCGATATCCAGAAATATGCTCTGCTCATTCCTATCTAACCCATCATAACCTAGTTTTAGAACATCTTGAATTCTCTTGTTCGGGATGCTTTTCAATTTTAGCAACTGGCTCTCCCAGTACTCTTTCTCCTTGCCATAAAGGCTAGAGCCTAAAACTTTTAGTGCTAATGGATTGCCTTGAGCATAACGTATCACCTCCTTGGATAGCAAAACATATCCTTCTTTCGGTTCATTTTGATGGAAAGCATGCAAGCTAAAGAGTTGAAGAGCTTCCTTAGAGTTGAAGAGCTTCCTTATAAATTAATCCCTTAACCTGATAAATATGTTCTTCACGACAAACATTTTTAAGCACTTGTCTATCTGTACTAGTTATAATGATTCTACTTCCCTTACGGTACAAACTACTGTTTCCAGCTAAAAGATCTAAATCGTTTGAATCATCAATGTCATCAAAAACAATAAGAACTTTCTTTTTTTGCAGTCTTCTCATAATCCAATCATTTCTCATAATCCAATCATCTAATACTAAAAGTGGTAAGCCTATTTTGAAATATTCGTCTCCCAATAGTGAACGAATGATTTTATCCCGTAAAACAATTGCTGTTTCCTTCCTTATTTGTTCCTTGACATTTGAAACAAAGCAGTGGGCATCAAATTTAGCCTTGATTTGGGAAAACACTATACCGGCAAGAGTTGTCTTTCCAATACCAGCCATTCCCGAAATTCCTATTGTCCAATTTCTGTCATTTACATCAATATCCAATAACGATATTACTCCCTCGACACGTGAATGAATTCCAACTAACTTGTCATGGTAACTAGCATTTGATGGCATATGACTTAACATCTCTGAAACACGATTGACGATTCTTTGAACTAGCATTTGGTCATTTCTGATCACATATGAAAAATAAAAAGTAAGCCAAAACTTATATATTCTAGAATAGAATAAATTAAGTGTTTGGAAGAACTGGGTGGGTAAAACCCATGATTGAAGGAATAGAAGAAAATGAAACAGAATTTTAACAAGAAAATAAAAATAAGTGAGAGTTCAAAGGAGTAGATACTAGAAGCCATCTATCGTGTGCGCAGATTGATCTATATTGATCTATTATTGATGAATAGAAAATAAAAAGACATGGAAAAGTAAATAAGGGAAAATGATAACTTTACTTGATCTCATTCGAAACAAAAGCACTTAAGTCGTTGCTGATTGTCTTCAGAGCATGGCAGCATCCACCCAGGTTATGTGAGCTATCGCTGTGATCTTTTAAAAGCCTAGCAAGTGCCCTTGCGAAAGGGCCTCTCAGCTCTTGAACATCAGTTGGATCTACACGGTAAAAAACTGGCAAAACTATTTGCCCCGACTTTTCTCTGCATTCATTTATCACAACAAGCTCGTCCAAGCACACCATGGGAGAATCTGAAATAGGTTTTTGGGGAATATGACAACTTGAAATTACATAGATTCTTTGAATGTTGCTGAGGGGCTGGTGTTATTTCAGTTCCTTTTGAAGGTTTTCGTCCTTGAAGGTATCTTGAAGGTATCGATTCCTTTTTCCTTCAAAGATTCAAAGAGAAAGGAGAGAAAACCGTCGCGGATGTCTTTGCCTCTGAAATTAATAAAAACTTCATAGTTATTTAGCTCGGAATGGGTTTGCTGGGAAGAGGTTGAGGAAGGTGAAGAAGCAGCATTGGTATTAATGATAAAAGAAGGGGTTCGCTGGGAAGAGGTTGAAGCAGAAGAAGAGAAAGAAGAACCCATAATGGAGAATTCCAATGATACAAGAAGCCGCAGAAGGCGAGTTTTATAAAATGTAGAAGAGTATATATATATATATATATATATATAAAGCATTAATAAAACGTAGAAGAGTATATATAAAGCTTAACCATTGAGATTTGAGAATCATCATCACAGAAACTTCAAAGAAGCTTTAGGAAAGTGAGTGAGTGGAAGTAGGAAAGAGAGAAAAGTGAGGCGATGGAGAGTCAAGCAAAAAAGAGAGTCAACTGAATCCAATTGCTGATAAGTATAAAAATCATAGTATAAGTACTGAGGAAAATTCACCTCACAATCATAATCTAATAATTTTTTTTAAATCATAATTAGATAATTATGTAACTCTTTGTTATAATTTGAAATTTTCAAAAAATATTTCAAACATAAAAAAATACTATATTATTAATTAATCTATTTAATTGCTCAAAAATCAAAGAATCCATAGTTAATGTTATTAATGTCTCAAAAATCAAAGAATCCATAGTTAATGTTATTAATGTTTAAATAATCAAAATGAAATCACTGTCCCTTATCTACGTTAAAAATAATATATTTGCCTTAAATTATATATTATATATATATATATATAATATATATTTATTTACATCAATATATATATTATACATCATAATATATAAAAATAATTATACCATTAATAGTCATTTTATATTTTAACAGCAACTTAACATTTTACCAAATACGAATAGTAATCAGCTAATCGCTATTAATCATGAGTTACTAACTACCAGCAACCCCTATCAATTAGCAGCTGGTATGAACCGCTACACTAAAGGGCTTTAATAAATCAACATTCTCAAATCTCCATCTCATCTTAAAGCTCCATCTTCTTCTTCTCAACTCTCCCAATCTCCTCTTTTATTATATTGCCATAATTTGAAAATTTTGATAAATATTTCAAGCATCAAAAATATTATATTATTAATTTATTTATTTAGTTGCTAAAAATTAAAGAATCCACCCTTAATGTTTAGATAATCAAAATATAATCATTGTCCATTATCCACATTAAAACTGTCATTTGAAATTATATATTGTATAATAGGTAACTTATTATATAAATTTACTTTAAATTAATAATTAATATGTATACTTCTCAGTCCCATAATTTTAATGGGCAAAAAATACTTCTCAGTCCCATAATTTTAATGGGCAAAAAAAATAAAAAAGGAATTCTATCCCTCTTGTTTATTGGATTTATTTCCTTGATTAATGCAATAATATTATCTTTCAAAAAAAAAAATTTTAATAGGCAAAAAAGAAAATTATTGGGAATATTTGGTATTTATACATGGAAAGAGGGAGGAAAGCTGAAGATACAATGATAATATTGGTGAAATCAAAGGGTTTGATGATTTTGAGGTGGTTCTTTGATTTGTTCATGGCTAGGAGCCAAATTTCTATAGTCGGTTGCTTTTACTCATCAATTGAATAGGCCTCAACATCCAGTATGAGCTGGAAAATCAAATTAGCAGGGTTATTTTGATGCGCAGACTATAAATAATATTCTCATAATTGCTTTTGTTACAAATTAAATTTAGAGAGAAAGAAAATAATTTTTTCTATCAAATAAAACTAATAGAGTTATAATAAAGTCATATTTGATAAAAATTAATTGAATAATGTAGTTACATTAGCAAAAAAAAAATTAAAATATTGATTTCAATTCACTAAAATTTATTTCATCAAAATTAAATATTCTTATAATACCTCATCCAATTTGAACATGTGAGAATTTTAAAGAGCAAAAAAAAAAAAATAACTAACTATATAAGTTGAATTACAATAATTTACTCACAATAATTAATTGTGCTATTTAATATTTTAGTTCATTACTTGAGAATCAAAAAGAGCTTATAATTTTACTTTTCATTTTTAATTAAAAATACATAAGCAAATTATTTATTTCATTTTTTTTTCATAAACATTGTCTCCATTGACAAGACTGATGTGAGAGTCATCATCACATACAGGATCGGCATGAGAGTCCTCACCAGAAAATTGATTTCGTTTATATTCTTCTAATATTTCATTTATATTTTTATCGTCTTCTTCTCTATTGGTATTGGTTGCGATTCTACGATTTTTTTTCTTATTGAAAATCTATAACTGCCATGAATGTTGTTTATACTCTAAAAAAAGACAGGACTCTCGATTCTGCTTAAATTAATATTGATACAGTAAATATACATCGTTTTTACTTGATTTGATCAAATGTGTTAATTGATGTAAATATATATATCAATCTGTTATTGTATGGAGCAAAATTTGCATCATATGAAACTAAATAGTCGGGCATGGCCATTTTAAATGATAGTTTTAATGTGGATAATGGATAGTAATTATATTTTGATTATCTAAACATTAACGGTGAATTCTTTAATTTTTGAGCAAAACAGATTAATTAATAATATAATATTTTTGATGCTTGAAATGTTTCTTGAAATTTTCAAATTATGACCAAGAGTTACATAATTATCTAATTGTGATTTAAAAAAATTATTAAATTATAATTGTCAGGTCAATTTTCCTCGGTATTTTGACTTGATCAGCAATGAACTGTACTTAATACAAATCAATGGTTTAGCTTTATATATACTCTTCTGCTTTTTATAAAACTCGCCTTCTACGGCTTCTTGTATCATTTGAATTCTCCGTTATGGGTTCTTCTTTCTCTTCTTGTGCTTCAACCTCTTCCCAGCGAACCCCTTCTTTTATCATTAATTCCATTGCTGCTTCTTCTCCTTCCTCAACCTCTTCCCAGATTGCCAAATAACTTAGGAGATTTAAAATCTCTTGGGGAACTCATTGCAACAAAAAGTGGCATACAAACATTACCATCTTCATTGTCTGGTTTGAATCTGTTGCAGGAACTTATTCTAGTTGATTGTGGTATATCAGAAATTCCAGAGAGCAACTTATTCTAGTTGATTGTGGTATATCAGAAATTCCAGAGAGCACTGGATCATTAGTTTCATTAAAAGAGTTATATCTGGATGGAAACGGTTTCGAAAGCATTCCTGCAAACATCAAACAACTTTCTAACTTCGTTATCCTTAGCTTGAATGATTGTATGAGGCTTAGACATTTGCCAGAGATTCCAATCTTATTTTCGTTTTCTGCATCAAATTGCACCTCTTTAGAATTCGTATCGTGTCCATTCTTTTCCCATGAAGATGAAGATGGATTTCTGTTTGTATGTCTTAACTTTATTAATTGCATCAAATTGGGCGAAAATGTAGGTATTAAAATTATAGAAACCGTATTGTCACCACATTCAAACATAGAGGTATGGTTCCTTTCTCTAATGTTCCACTCTATTTTGAAACAGCTTTGAGAGTCCTAACTTAAGTGTTAATTTGACTGTATTTTTCCCAATTTTATTTTCATGGGACAGGTGTTCGGAATATGTATCCCTGGGATGGAAGTACCGCAAAGTATGAGATATCAGACAAGTGGATCTCATCTTTCATTCGAGCTGGAGAGGGATGATGATATTTTGGGTTTCTGCTTTTGCGCTGTTATTGATCCCCAACTTCTTCATTCTCATGCCCCAACTTCTTCATTCTCATGATCAAGGTTCCATTAAATGTTTTGCCTGAAATTCAAAGAATAAATCTGGAAAGATCCATGGCTTTTATTTTTTTCAGGTATGCTGTTTGTGCCTAAGTTAGACTTCAAAAACAGTTGCTCCTTGGTACAAATCTTTCGACTGTGAAGAGCATTTCACTCGGGCCCTGACTGTGAAGAGCATTTCACTCGGGCCTCATTCCACTTTGCTATTAGTAAGAGTTATGAACCTAGTTATAATAGGGAACCGATGATTAAGTGTAGTGTTCATCCTGTTTCTCGGGAACAATATAGGAAACCAAAACAAGAAATGATTCAAACCAACAAGGATTGTAATGGAGAGCCCCAGACAAGGAAACGGTCGGCGAATGCTGAATTTTGGGATAAGAAATCAAGACCAAGACTTTGATTAAAGGAATTTCTAGTTTCGTGTGTTTCTCTTTGGGATTTTGATTAACTAAACTTCAGTTTTTAATTCAAATCTTTGGTTTCTAAGTTTCGGCAGTTATGGGTTAGCGCTGTATCTTTAGGGCTTGTTGCAGTTGGTGGAAGATCTTTAATCATGTTTGTAGTTATCCTAAATGCTTGTAAATTTTAATTATTTGCTGTCATCCTAATGTCTTTAATTATTTGCTAGTTTGGAATTTAGGAGGGAAGTATGTAATAATGTACATGATTCAATAACCTAGATTTTTAAAAGATGTTTGCTTCATTTCAATTGATCTTTAAAACAAATTTTGTAAATTGGTTCAATTTTATCAGCAACTCACGTAAATATTTGGGTCTACAAGATTATCAAAATCTAAGAAAAAATCATCACGCTCTACACATGCCCGTCCATCTTCATCTTCATCTTCCAGGAAAAGGAATGGACATGATACAAACTGTAAAGAGATGCAATTTGATGCAGAAAATGTTCTTGAGAATGGAAGTTGCCAAATTTCTTAGCCTCTTACAATCATTCAACTTAGAAAGTAGTTTGATGCTTGCAGGTATACTTTTAAAATCGTTTTCATCTAAATATAACTCTTCCAATGAAATTAATGACCCAATGCTCTCTGGAATTTCTGATATACCACACTTATTCAGATAAAATTTCCTTAGGCAATTCAAAGCAGACAAAGGAGGCAATGTCATCAAACCCTTACAGACCCTCGCAACATAAGAATTCCAATTTGCTCAATTGATTGATAGATGATGGTAATATTTTTATGCCACTTGCTTTTGCTTCACGCTCCATCCGCAATTTTAAATCTCCACAATTATCTGGCAGTCCGTTGAATTTCAGACAATTTGTAACATCAATTCCTTCAAGAGATTTAACTGACAAACACTTTGCGGGGTGGAACTAGACTTCAAGTGTTGGGATTAAGGATCAATATAAATATTTGTGTGTGTTGCTGATATAATTGAACCAATTTACAAAATTTGTTTTAAAGATCAATTGAAATGAAGCAAACATCTTTTAAAGATCAATCTATACTTCCCACCAAAACTCCAAACTAGCAAATAATTACAAGCATTTAGGATAACTGCAAACATGATTAAAGGTCTTCCACCAACTGCAACAAGCCCTTGAGATACAATGCCAATGTACAACTGCAGAAACTTAGAAATAGATTAGCTATTATGAGTGCTAATAGCCAAGTAACAGCCAATAATAAGCTGATTCTCTCCACTACTGTGATGCTGTGAATTGAAAACTGAAGCTCTCCACTACTGTGATGCTGTGAATTGAAAACTGAAGTCAACCAAAATCCCATAATTCAGAGTTCGCCGCCGGTATGTATCCTTATTTGGTTCTCCCTGATGCCATCCTTCTTGGTTTTAATCATTCCTTATTCGGCTTTCCTATTTTCTTCCCGATATATAGGATGAATGCCACAATTGATCACCTTCGCACTGTCTTCACCTTTTCCGGAAAAATTTAGAGAGAAGTGATCAACATGGAATGAGACTCGAGTGAAATTCCGTTCATGATCAAAAGATGTATACCTAAGGAACACATGTTTTGAATCTACAAAAGATGTATACCTAAGGAACACATGTTTTGAATCTAACTTAGGAAGCCAAAAATATCGAAGATAAAAGTTACAGCTATATTTATACATCTTTCCAGATTTATCTTGGAAGTTCACATAACCCGTAATGCCATATTCATCCAAATCAAAATCTTGGAAATCAATAACAACGGAAAAATAAAAACCCAACACACGATCAGGTCTTTCCAACTGAACTGAAAGATGAGACCCACTTGTTCGATATTTCATAATTTGCGGCACTTTCCCCCCAGGGATACATAATTGACACTGTTGCTCCATGAAAATATATTTTGTTAAAGAATATCATAATTAAATAACGATAGAGCTGAATTTAAATAGCTGATGAATGAGTAAATGGATAATTTAAACACAAATTTTAAAAAACGCCTATAATAACTATTGAAATCTTTCGTGATATATAGTTCAATTTTATTATGTTTATCTCTCTTCCCTTATCAAAGCATAAATTAATTATGAAATTCACAAGTTAGGAAAATATTCCATTGATGTTTATCATCGAAAATCTTAATTAACAATTTTTTTTTAATAAGGACTTCTTTATTAATTTAATATTAGAGAAAGGGAACATACGTGCTGGTCTGGGTGTGCTGAGAACGGGGCTTCCAAAATCTGAAGACGTAATTTATCACCCAATTTGATGCAGTTACCAAAATTAAGATCAGTGTACCTGGAAGAGGACGAAAATGATACAAATTCTAAAGAGGAGCAATTTGATGCAGAAAATAACCTTGTGCCTGGAAGCGCTGGCAAATATCTAAGCCTCTTACAATCATCCAACACAAGAGTCTCCAAGTTAGAAAGTTGTTTGATGCTTGCAGGAATGCTTTTGAAATCGTTTCCATATAAATATAACTTTTTCAATGAAACTAATGATCCAATACTCTCTGGAATTGATCCAATACTCTCTGGAATTTCTGATATACCAGAGTCACGCAGATGAAGCATCTGTAGGCTATTCAAACCGGACAACGAAGGCCATACCGTCAAACCTTTACAGCCCATAAAATTCAAACGTTCCAATTGGCTCAATTGATTGAAAGAGGATGGTAATGTTCTTTCACTTCCTGTTGCTTTAAGTGCCTTCAGAGATTTTAAATATCTGAAGTTATTTGGCAATGTGCTGAATTTCAAATATCTAAGATCAATGCATTCAAGAGATTGTAACTGGCCAATGGAGTTTGGAAGATTTTCAAGCTCTGTACACCCACTTAACGATAATGCAACACGTTGAGAGCAATGTCCAATTGATGAAGGCAATTGTTTTATTGCAGTTCTACTTAAATTTAAATCCCTTAAATTGCAAGGAATTTCTGGACATTCTTCAAGTTTACTGCAGCCTTGAACATTAAGAATCTCAAGATTTTCTAACTGAAGGAAGCTTGGCAAATTGCGAATACTTTTACAGTTATCTAACTGTAGCTGAGCAAGCTTTGGGGCTTGAAATGAGTCCGAAATTCTCAATAAAGACGGAGAGCTGCGGAGGTCCATAACTTTCAAACTTTTAAAAGGCTGTAATAAAAAGAGCAAGAATATGAATGATTAAAATTTAATGTTTAATTTATATTTGTTATGGAAAAGAAATAATAATTTTCACTCTCATAAAATCAATTTTATAAAATTTAACTCAATTAAATCCCATCTTATTATGTTATACTTGAAGTTCATTTACACCAAATAGAAAAGTATTAAACTTTAGGAAGTATAGCAAAACTTTAAAAATGCAGTACCTTACTATCTCCTTTCCACAGTTGTTTGAGCTGGCTGCAAGGCAAGCGAAGTTCTACAAGATTATTTGGGCAAAACTTCGACGGCAAAGATTTCAAAGGGTAAAAAAGCCAAGATAAATATCTTAGCTGTTCCGGAAGAAAATCAAGGCCATCAGGCAAAATCCAATTGGAATCGGTGATTCTGAGGAATCTAAGATTAGGCATCTTCATGAAACTTTTGGAACGTATCTCAATAGCTTCAGCATTCGACGAAGAAGGCGAAATGCACTCAATCTTATCAGTTCCCTGATAAACGAACAACAAATGGAAAATCAATATATATATATATATATATATATTATCAGTTCCCTGATAAACGAACAAACAAAATTGGAAAATCAATATATATATATATACATATATATATATATATATATATAAAGGTATGAGTATAAAATATTTAAAAAGAAAAGCAATTGGAACCATCTCTAATTATGTTCAGTGGTAATTTCAAAAGTGGCAAATTTTGCTCCTTACTGTATTTGTTTTGAATACATGAGAAATGTCCTCAGGATTCCACAACCTACTACGTCCTCCAGGCTGTTTGCATTCCTCATTGACAATCTCCTTTCCCATTTGTTGTAGTAAGTTATGCATTTCTACTTTACGATCATATTTTCGAATGGCGATGAGAGATTTATCAATGAGACTCCTTATAATGAGACTCCTTATCCACATCTCGCAAAGGCGGAAACCAAATTCTATATTTTTTCAAGGCTATTTTCATGTGTATCTCCTTTTCCAAAAGAAAACAATGCGATATCCAGAAATATGCTCTGCTCCATTTCTATTCTAACCCATCATAACTTAGTTTTAGAACATCTTGAATTCTCTTGTTCGGATGCTTTTTCAATTTGAGCAAACTGGCTCTCCAGTACTCTTTCTCCTTGCCATAAAGGGCTAGAGCCCAAAACTATTTTAGTGCTAATGGATTGCCTGGAGCATAACGAGCATAACTTATCACCTGCTCGGATAGCTTCACATATCCTTCTTTCGGTTCATTTTGATGGAAAGCGTGCAAGCTAAAGAGTTGAAGAGCTTCCTTATCAATTAATCCCTTAACGTGATAAATATGTTCTTCATGGCAAACATTTCGAAGTACTTGTCTATCTGTACTAGTTATAATGATTCTACTTCCCTTACGGTACAAACTACTGTTTCCAAGTAAAAGATCTAAATCGTTTGAATCATCAACGTCATCAAAAACAATAAGAACTTTCTTTTTTTGCAGTCTTCTCATAATCCAATCATCTAAAACTAAAAGTGGTGAGCCTATTTTTAAATATTCGTCTCGCACTAGTGAACGAATGATTTTATCCCGTAAAACAATTGCTGTTTCCTTCCTTAACTGTTCCTTGACATTCGAAACAAAGCAGTGGGCATCAAATTTAGCCTTGATTTGGGAAAACACTATACGGGCAAGAGTTGTCTTTCCAATACCAGCCATTCCCCAAATTCCTATTATCCAATTTCTGTCATTTACATCAATATCCAATAACGATATTACTTGCTCGACACGCGAATCAATTCCAACTAACTTTTCCAATTCCAACTAACTTGTCCATGTAACTAGCATTTTTGATGGCATATGACTTAATATCTCCGGAAACACGATTGGACCGATTCTTTGAACTAGCAGTTGGTCATTCCTGATGACATATGGAACAACAAAAAGTAAGCCCAAAACTTATATATTTCTAGAATAGAACTCAATTAAGTGGTTTGGAAAAACTGGGTGGGTAAAAACCCATGATTGAAGGAATAGGGAGAAAATGAAAAAACAAGGAATTTTAACAAGGAAAATAAAAATAGTGAGAGTTCAAAAGCAGTGATATCGTGACTAAAAGCATCTTGCGTGGCGCAGATTGATTCTATTATTGAATGAATAAGAAAATTAAAAAAGACATGGAAAAAGTAAACAGGGAAAATGCATTTAACTTTACTTGATCTCATTCGAAACAAAAAAGCACCTTAAGGTCGTTGGCTGATTGTCTTCAAAGCATGGCCACCATCCACCCAGGTGTGTGAAAACTATCGCTGTGATCTTTTTAAAAGCCTAGCAAGTCCTAGAAAGGGCCTTCTCAGCTCTGTGAACTATCCAGTTGGATCTAACGGTAAAAACTGGCAAAAAAACTATTTGCCCGACTTTTCTCCTGCCAGTCAATTTATCACAACAATGCTCGCTCCAGCACCAGGAGGAATCTGCATAGTTTTTGGAGGGAATATGACAACTTTGAAATAGAGAATATGACAATTGAAATACATGATTCTTGAATTGTTTGCTTGAGGGATGGTGTTATTTCAGTTCCTTTTTTAAGGTTTTCATCCTTGAAGGTATCGATTCCTTTTTCCTTCAAAGATTCAAAGAGAAAGGAGAGAAAACCGTCGCGTATGTCTTTGCCTCTGAAATTAATAAAAACTTCACAGTTATTAGGCTCGGAAGGGTTTTGCTGGGAAGAGGTTGAGGAAGGATAAGAAGCAGCAATAGAATTAATGATAAAAGAAGGGGTTCGCTGGGAAGAGCTTGAAGCAGAAGAAGAGAAAGCAGAACTCATAATGGAGAATTCCAATGATACAAGAAGCCGTACAGGGCGATAATAGTTTGGATACTCATAGTTTAAAAAAAAACTTAATGAATAAACTTTAATATTTTTAAATAAACTTAACGAATTTCTAGTGAATGTCATCATAACAGATTCAATAATATTAGAAAAAAAAAATTGTACAGAAAAAGAAATAGATATTCATTATTTTATTTTATTTATTATTGGTGATTAAATCTCATTAATGGTCATTATTTATTTATTTTGGTTTTTTTTTTTTTTTTTGACATTATTTATTTTGGTTGTTAGTATACTTCACCCAACACCACATACCTCACTCTGCGCCTAAGATTTCTTTTTGTGCTCAGTGAAATAGAACAATGGGTCTAGAACAATGGGTCTGGGTATTACCAATTTATGAGAATTAAAAGGAGAAAGAATCTAATGTATTCTGGACCACCTTAATGTAGTAGACCACCTGATCTTCAGGTCTTGGTGGCTGTGATTATGGGTTGGTCTCGTGTCCCATCCCATCCAAATAGTTACTTGGCATTTGACTCTTTAGCGGCCGATTTGTATTTACTAACTGATTTGAATTTATATTACATTTTTATTAAATTTTATAAAATTTATTAATGTAATTTTTGAATTATTAATTTTATATAATTAGTTTGCTCATAATTAAATAAAATAATAAATAACTATTAAACATTAGTGTAAAAAATTCATTAAAGTGTTTTATTTATATGGCATGCTAAAATAAAGATATGCAAAAATACCGTAAATTTTATCTTTTATAGCAATCTCATTCAAAATTAATTTTATGACAATTGTAATCCAAATTTGATATTTTGTAGCTATTACAATCTTTATATTGAAATTGGAACTGGAATTTCAAATAAAAAATGAAAATTTTCCTTGATCCTATGTTGGAGCTTGGGTTAATTTAACCTAAGTATATAGTAAATTTGAAAAATGTCCGCTTTAATGCTCCTTCGTCCCAAAAAGATAATACATCTTTTTTTTTTTTTTTATTTGTCTAGTCTACTTTTTTTTTTTTTTTTTTTTTTTTTTTTTTTTTTTTTTTGCATTATAGTTAATCTTTAAATTATCTATTACACCATTATTAAACTTTATTTTATTTTCAATAACCCTGATTAATTCTTACTTATTATTTCAATATAATAATTGCTCGCGTATTATTTAAGATGAACATAATAAGACAATTATATGAATAAAATTATCCTTTAATCATAATAATTACTATTTTCTTAAAATGTGAAAATAAAAAGCAAACTATATTTTTAGAATGGAGGAAGTAGTAGATTGAGAGACGATGTATGAGCGAAAAATCATTTTTTTAACATTTCTTGATTACGGAGAACACTAATTTTGAGAGATAAATAAAAAGTTAATTTACAAATTTGGTTCAAACATCCAATTATATATATATATAATATATAATAAAAAGTTAATTTACAAATTTGGTTCAGGCATATATATATATAAGTGTTCAAGAAAAGGAAAGTATTTTAAGAATTTTCTCAAAATAAGTAGAAACATTACTTCTTTAATTTACATGCTTTCGCTATCTTTTTCTTTTCTGATGATGCCATAATTATATCAAGGGGAAAAATCCCAAAAAAATAAAAAAATAAAAAAATAAAAGAAAGAGCGAGCTCACCATAATAAAACTGAGCCATCCCACACTTTTACTATCCACCCATCTCTCCTTTCCAAATTGCATACATTCCCTTGCGCTTTCTCTCTCTGCTTCTCTCTATCTACAAAAAGACACATTCACTTTGTCTCTCTCTTTATCTTTCTCTGCCTGTGAGGTATGAACACCCACAAAAGCTACAGTTCTCCAGATTCTTTCTTCTCTTAATAATCACAGTTTGTTTCTTTCCCTTTTTTAATTCAAATTTCTCAGATTCTTTACTTTCCTTCAACTCTCTCCAATTCCATATTTTCCTTTCCTTTTCTCTCTTTTTTCTCTTAAATCTCTCTTAATTACCTCAGATTCCTACCAAAATTCCTTTCTCCCTCCCTCTAAAGCTCCTGTTTTTCAGAATCATTGTCAAAGTTATTCCCTTTCTACGGCTTTTAACGTGGGAGATATGAATTGAAGCTGAATTGTCAAAGTTATTCCTTTTCTCTCTTTGTTTGATTTTTTAATGAGATTGGCTTATTCTCAAAAAAAAAAAAAAAACCTAAAAAAAAAAAAAAACCCTCTTTAAAAAAAAAAAAAAAAACCTCTTTATGCTTAGAATTTAATTTTAGTTTATGCTTTTTTTTTTAATAGCAACCAATTTAAATTATCTTTTAGGTTCTTCCGCAACAATAGCTTTTTAAATAACAACACTAAATGTTAATAATAAAATAAAACATCTGAATTAGATTTTAGATGTTAAAATAATATTATATAAAAAGTTAACTCATGTAACGTATTTAATTTTTAATATTTTATTAAAAACTATTTAAAAATTAACTCGTGAATCTAATCAAACAGTTAATACTATTAAAACAATTAAAAACAATCGAACAGTTAAAAAAATTTTGCCAAACAAATACTTATATATAATCTAATATAATATAACTAAGAGAAATTCATGTAACTGTTGAGACCATTATATTCCTTATAGACCATTATATTCCTTATCAAGTATAAAAGTCATAGTCTAAATATTGAGGAAAATTGACCTCACAGTCATAATTTAATAAATTTTTTTAAAAAAATCATAATTAGATAATTATGTAACTCTTGGTCATAATTTGAAATTTTCAAGAAATATTTCAAGCATCAAAAATACTATATTATTAATTTATTTATTTAATTGCTCAAAAATAAAGAATCCACTGTTAATGTATAGATAATCAAAATATATTCACTGTCCATTATCCACATTAAAACTATCATTTGAAATTATATATTGTATAATAGGTAACTTATTATATAAATTTACTTTAAATTAATAATTAATATGTATACTTCTCCCATAATTTTAATGGGCAAAAAAAAAAAAAAAAAAAAAAAAAAAAAAAGGAATTCCTATCCTCTTGTTTAATGGCCTTCATTTTTAGCTCTTAAAGTATTTGCTTATAAAATTTTTGTTTCAAATTTATATTTTTTTACGGTCATTTTATTTGTAGTATTAAATTGAAAAATAATTTCTTTAAAAATTATTATTTTAAAAAAATATTTTTAACTATTATTTTATTAATATAATACATTAAAAATAAAAATAAAAATAATATATTCGCTTTAAATATATTTATATATATATAAACAATTATACCTTTAATAGTCATTTTATATTTTAACAGCAACTATTATCAATATTTTACCAAATACGAATATTAATCAGTTAATCACTATCAATCATCAATTAGCAACAACCGCTATCAGCTAACAGCCTATTACGAATAGTTAAACCAAACAGGCCTTAATAGATCAACGTTCCCAAATCTCATCTCAGCTTAAAGTTCTATCTTCTCCTCTCAACTCTCTCTCTCCCCTCTTTTATTATATTGCTACATCTTTTTATTGTTAATCATGACATTTTTTCCCCTTTAAGAAACCCTAAAAGTGCTTTTAATGTTCATGAAAACGAAACAGGAAATTACAAAGAAGCTGAGAAGACGATAAACAATGGATCTACCAAACAATCTTTTTTTTCACCTTCAACAGGGACATACATGTTTTTAACCAAAAGAAAAGAAACAAAAAGATATAAACTTTGACTAAATTGCACATATGCAACATGCATGTCCCTCTCCCACGCGTCTTAGGCTGGGCTCCACTGACGTGTCTCCCATTAGTGTTTGGGGGGGAGGGTTTGTGTGAGTGCCTTAAATTATGAGGTTTGACTACTGGATAGAAGTCTTTTTTTGAGTGCCTTAAATTATGAAGGTGACTTACTGGATAGAAGTCTTTTTTTTTTTTTTTTGAAGGAAAAGTTTTGAGGCCTATCTTTGATCACGTTGATACTTTAATAAATTAAATAAATAATATTCTCATAATTGCTTTTGTTATCAAATTAAATTTAGAAGAGAAAGGCAAATATTAAGTTCCATAAACTAATATGATAAGAACTCGGAAACTATAATAAGCAACACCACAGGACTCGGCCTCCTACACCCAGTGTAAATTTATGTATTTTTTTTTAAAAAGTTTCAAGCAGTGTTACAAAAATCAAAAATAAATTTAATAATTCACAATTTTTTTATCCTTGATTAATTTTTTATTTTTAAAAATATTAAACTCAAATTTATTTATTTATTTATTATACAATATCGTGACCTTTTCTCCATTTAAGTGAAGGCCATATTGAAATTGTTCCTCTGAAATATGTACATGGCGGATGGCCGAGTATTATTATGCAGTTGTTATAACATAAAGAACGAGAAAATCTATGATTCTCTAGATTTTTATAACTCTTACCCTCAACTGTTTTAGAATTTTTAAATCGTTAATTAACAATGAAAAAATAATTATTTTGTCCCTGAAGTTTTAGAAAATTAATTATTTCATTCTCGTATTTTTATATATTGGATATGTAGTCTTTAAAATTTGGTTTTGTCTCATCAAATGATCTTTCTGTTTAATTATAGTGATTTTTACCCGTTAAATTACTAGTGAAAGGCTAAAACACCTCTTTCATAAGATAAAAATTAAAACCACTATCCCTCTTCTTCTCTCCAAATCTCCATTTCTGATTCTACAACAATTCAAATTTTAAAAAATAAATTAATGAATACACTTGAAAAATCTAAACTATCAAAAGTAAAAGATTCCATAAAACCTATTTCAATTAACAATGAATACACTTGATTTGTATAATTACAATTTATTGCTCACTTGTAAAACCTATGTCAATTGAATCCAATTGCTGATGAGTATAAAAATCATAGTATAAATACCGAGGAAAATTGACCTCACAATCGTAATTTAATAATTTTTTTTTAAATCATAATGAGATAATTACATAACTCTTGGTCATAATTTGAAAATTTCAAGAAATATTTCAAGTATAAAAAATACTATATTATTAATTTATTTATTTAATTACTCAAAAATCAAAGAATCCACCATTAATGTCATTAATGTTTAGATAATCAAAATGTAATCACTGTCCATTATCCACATTAAAACTATCATTTGAAATGATATATTGTATGATAGTTAACTTATTATATAAATTTACTTTAACAAATTAATAATTAATATATTGTTAATGATAGTTAACTTTTTTATATAAATTTAACTTTTAACAAATTTAATATTAATATATATATTCCTGCGTTCCCATAATTTAATAGCAAAAAAAGAAAATTATTGAGAATATTTTGTATATTATTGAGAATATTTTGTATTTATACATGAAAAGAGGGAGGAAAAGGGGGAAGAAAGATACAATATGAACACCATTATTGCAATAGTCAAAAAAGAAAATTGAAGGAAATATCTTATTCTTATGCATGGAAGGTGGGAGGAAAAGGGGGGAAGAAAGACACAATATGAACCCCATTAATGCAATAGTCAAAAAAGAAATTAAGGAAATATTTTATACTTATATATGGAAGGAGGAAGAAAAGACATAACGACTTAGGTTACATTTATTTTCAGAAGACATGATGTTTTTCCTTGAAAAATACTTTCCAAATGATTTTTTTTCGTTTTTTAGTTGTAATATTAAAAATAAGTTAAAAATATTAAAATTTAACTCATAAGAGCATAAAAATATTAATAATAGTAATAGAAATTTCATATTTTAAAAATTTTATTATTAAATATGAGAAGAATACAGAAAAAAGTAAATTATAAAAGATGTCAATGACCGTGATAGTGGACGATGGTATCCACCGGTGGTGAATGGTAATTGATAGTAATAGCCACCGATGGTTAATAAATTAAAAATTATAAAGTTATAATAAGTTTTTTAATGTCAGAAAAATATTTTAAAGTCTTAAAAATGAGAAGTCATTTTCCTTCAAAATGATTTGATTTTTCTTTAACCAAGAAAATAAATTCTCTTTACTTATTTTCTTGAATGCCCCAAACAATGAAAAATTATAAAAAATCTCATCTTAGAGCTACGTCTTCTTCCTCTCATCTCTCTCTCCCAAACAATGAAAAATTATAAAAAATCTCATCTTAGAGCTACGTCTTCTTCCTCTCATCTCTCTCTCCTCTTTTATTATATTGCTACACCTTTTTTATTCTTATTTTGTTATATTCTTCTCTTAACCATGACATTTTTTTCCCTCTAAGAAACCCTAAAAATGCTTATAATTTTAATGAAAACAAAACAAAAAATTACAAAGAAGTTGGGAAGGCCATAAAAAAGGGTCTACCAAACACTCTTTTTTTCACCTTTATCAAAGAGTGAATTTTTTGAACCAAAAAGATATAAACTTTGACTAAATTGGACAAATGCATGTGCCTCTCTCACGTCCCTTCCTCTATGTATATGTTCAATTGTTCCTTTGGTCATTTCTTTTTAACCATTGACCTATCTTTGCAATGTTATATTTACTATTTTGGCCCGCTATTTAGTTATATATGATACAAATTTTGCTCCATTCAGTCACGAGTCACCTTAGAAATATCTTTACAATTTCATAATAATTAGCAAATACTTTTGTGTTTGAAAAGACTCAAAACTGGTTCTCCTTACAAGAAAAGATTATTTAGTTACCCTTATTGCTATTTTATTTTTTAGTAAGAAGACATTTGTAATCTTTTTTTTGTTTAATTGTTCGCTATTAGATTTATTAAATAAATACCATCAACAATGTATTTTTTGAAGTGATAAGCGACTTCAATTTTCAGAAAAGTGAAAATACTTGCACTTTAATAGAAGTAAAAAAAAACCTTTTCACTTAAGAAGAATTATAACTCTCAATCGTGAGTATAACTATTAAGTAATAGATTGATAGCAATAGCACGATACGATTATTTTTTGATCCAATATAGGCACTTGAGCCTGCATGAGAGTTTAGCTCAGCCCAATTTGTCCCAACCCCGAACTCATCATGCATGTAAGATCCTTCGTACTGTAAAATTTGCAAGTTTATCCTAATAGTTTGATTTAGTATTTTTTTTTTGAAATCTAATAAATTAAATAAAATTGAATATTTCAATTATTATGAGGTAAGATGAATTTATTCATCAAAATTCAATTTTTTACGGAAAAATATTCTCCAAAAAAAATATAATTCCAAGAAATTATTAACTATAGTAAGATAATCATAAAAATTTTCTAAGAAAATAGCATAATTATGACAATTAATATTATTTCCTCTGTCCCAAAATAAAAGATATTTAAGTTTTTTTACAAGGATCAAGGAAATAATTAATGTTCCTAATATAACAAAAAAAAGATATTAAATAGCATAATTATGACAATTAATATTATTTCCTCTGTCCCAAAATAAAAGATATTTAAGTTTTTTTACAAGGATCAAGGAAATAATTAATGTTCCTAATATAACAAAATCAATGATAATTTAGTCAAATAGTTACTCTTGTGAAAGTAGTTATTCTATAAGGTTAACATTGAAAAAAATCATTTATTATTACTTAAAATGCTCAAAACAATTTATAGTTTGTAACAAAATAATCACACAAAAATAAATTATATTTTGGAACAAAGAAATATTGTTATATAATTTTAAAATCTCTTATTTTCAATAGAAATCTAATTTTTTTCAACTTTTGAGACGAGAAAATACAGTCATGAATGTAAAAAAGTAAAGATAAGACATAAATGCTAAAAACTTATTTTTTCTGATAAAGTACTAATCAAACATTAAAATTTAACACCATTCAGTTATGATCTGATCGATCTTTCTACAAAATATAAAAAATATGTAGAGTGAAAGGTCTCGAAAATATTTTTGACAAAAAGGTTATAAATATTCCTATCAATATCATATCAATTAACTTGGTAATAAAAATCCATAATTGCGAAGTCTTTAAACGAACATCATATCAAAGAAAATTACAGAAGAGCAATAAAGAAAAATGATATAAATGACATTTGTTTATATGCTCTGCTCATTACATGCGATATTCAGAAATATGCTCTGCTCATTTCTATCTAACCCATCATAACCTAGTTTTAGAACATCTTGAATTCTCTTGTTCGGTATGCTTTTCAATTTGAGCAACTGGCTCTCCCAGTACTCTTTCTTCTTGCCATAAAGGCTAGAGCTTAAAACTTTTAGTGCTAATGGATTGCCTTGAGCATAACTTATCACCTGCTCGGATAGCTCCACATATCCTTCTTTCGGTTCATTTTGATGGAAAGCGTGCAAGCTAAAGAGTTGACGAGCTTCCTTATCAATTAATCCCTCAACCTGATAAATATGTTCTTCATGGCAAACGTTTCGAAGTACTTGTCCATCTGTACTAGTAATAATTATTCTACTTCCCTTACGGTACAAACTACAGTTTCCAGCTAGAAGATCTAAATCGTGTGAATCATCAACGTCATCAAAAACAATGAATCATACAACGTCATACAAACAATACGAAAAACTTCTTACGTTGCATGCCTCCTCAAATCCAGTCATCTAAAACTAAAAGAGGTGAGCCCATTTTCAAATTTTCCTCTCCCAATAGTGAACGAATGATTTTATCCCGTAAAACAATTGCTGTTTCCTTCCTTATCTGTTCCTTGACATTTAAAACAAAGCAGTAGGCATCAAATTTAGCCTTGATTTGGGAAAACACAATACCGGCAATAGTTGTCTTTCCAATTCCAGCCATTCCCCAAATTCCTATTATCCAATTTCTGTCATTTACATCAATATCCAATAACGATATTACTTCCTCGACACGCGAATCAATTCCAACTAACTTGCCATGATGGTAACTAGCATTTGATGGCATATGACTTAATATCTCTGAAACACGATTGACGATTCTTTGAACTAGCATTTGGTCATTGCTGATCACATATGAAAAATAAAAAGTAAGCCAAAACTAATATATTCTAGAATAGAATCAATTTAAGTGTTTGGAAAAACTGGGTGGGTAAAACCCATGATTGAAGGAATAGGAGAAAACGAAACAGAATTTTGACAAGAAAATTAAAATAAGTGAGAGTTCAAAGGAGTAGATATCGTGACTAAAAGCCATCTATCGTGTGCGCAAGATTGATCTATTATTGATGAATAGAAAATAAAAAGACATGGAAAATGAAATAGAAGAATAAAAGACATGGAAAAGTAAACAGGGGAAAATGATTAACTTTACTTGATCTCATTCGAAAAGCAAAAGCACTAAGTCGTTGCTGAAATTGTCCTTCAAAGCATGGCACCAATCCCACCCAGTTGGGTTTTGTGAACTATCGCTGTGATCTTTTAAAGCCTAGCAAGTGCCCCTTGCGAAAGGGCCTCTCCAGCTCTTGAAGCATCAGTTAAAGGGCCTCTCAGCTCTTGAACATCAGTTGGATCTACACGGTAAAAAACCGGCAAAACTATTTGCCCTGACTTTTCTCTGCATTCATTTATCACAACAAGCTCGTCCAAGCACCATGGAGAATCTGCATAGTTTTTGGAGAATATGACAATGGAAATACGTGATTCTTGAATTGTTTGCTTGAGGGCTGGTGTCATTTCAATTCCTTTTTGAAGGTTTTCATTTTTGAAGGTATCGATTCCTTTTTCCTTCAAAGATTCAAAGAGAAAGGATAGAAAACCATCACGGACGTCTATGCCTCTGAAATTAATAAAAACTTCATAGTTATTAAGCTCGGAAGGGATTTGATGGGAAGAGGTTGAGGATGGAGAAGAAGCAGCATTGGCATTAATGATAAAAGAAGGGGTTAGCTGGGAAGAGGTTGAAGCAGAAGAAGGGAAAGAAGAACCCATAACGGAAAGTTCAAATGACACAAGAAGCCGTAGAAGGGCGAGTTTTATAAAACGTAGAAGAGTATATATAAAGCTAAACCACTGAGATTTGAGAGTCATCATCACAGAAACTTCAAAGAAGCTTTAAGAAAGTGAGTGAGTGGAAGTGGGAAAGAGAGAAAAGTGAGGCGATGCCAGAGTAAAGCAAAAAATAGAGATATTTTAGTGCGTGTGTGAGCTGATCTAATGTGCCGTGTTTGGCTCTTCGCTTGATTTGTATAATTACAGTTTATTAATTACAGTTTATTGCTCACTTGTAAAAAGCTATTTCAATTGAATCCAATTGCTGATGAGTATAAAAATCATAGTATAAATACTGAGGAAAATTGACCTCACAATCGTAATTTAATAATTTTTTTTAAATCATAATTAGATAATTACATAACTCTTTGTTATAATTTGAAATTTTCAAGAAATACTTCAAGCATAAAAAATATTATATTATTAATTAATCTACTTAGTTGCTCAAAAATCAATGAATCCCCTATTAATGTCGTTAATGTTTAGATAATCAAAATGTAATCACTACCCATTATTCACATTAAAACTATCATTCGAAATGAAATAATGTATGATAGGTAACTTATTATATAAATTTACTTTAACAAATTAATAATTAATATATATACTCCTCGGTTGCATAATTTTAATAGGCAAAAAAGAAAATTGATAGGTGTTAATTTTATAGTGTTTTTAATATAGTTTTTATTAGATTTTGAGTAAGTTTTTATTACTTTAAATCACTTTTAATATAATTATGTTCAAAAGTTTCCTTAATCTTTAATCCGCTTGATCTAAGAGAAAATTTCAGGAATTTGGCACAGAAAAGAACTTTATAACACAAGGCACTTAGAAAAGAAAACTTTATAACTACAAGAGGCACTTAACTGGAAGCACGCCAACACCGTGCTAAAAGGGCACAACCGTGGCTAGAAGCCAAGGAATCCAACGGAGGAGACAGAAGAGAGCACGGTCTGCGTGTGTCCAAAAGGCAACGGCCGTGCTACAAGGGGTACCAGGGCGTGGTCAAGCATAGGCACGCCCATGGCAACTCTAGGCAGACTTCCTAGAGAAGACAGAAGAGAGCACGGTCTGGGTGTGTCAAAAGGCACGGCCGTGCTACAAGGATACCAGGGCGTGTCATATAGCACGCCCATGGCAGCTCTAGGCAGACTTCCAGAAAAAAGCACGCCCTTCCCGTGCTAAGTGGCACGCCCGTGCCTCAGTGCTTCACTAGACCGTGCTACCTAGCACGCCCCGTGCTTCACTGGCCAGACTTCCAGACTAAAGCACACTCAGCCTGTGCCATGAAGCACGCCCGTGCTGCGCAGGCGGAACCAGCGTGAAATTTATACGCAAATCAAGTTTTTCTCACATGGGCCGACTTCAGTTAGGGAGTTTTTCCTAAAACCACTAAACAAGACCTGGACTATTTCTAGAGAAAAAGGAGTCCTAAATCAGAAGAATATCAAAATTCTAATCTCTAAACAAGTTCATGATCTTCCTACTAAAGGATTTTTTGCCACTAAATAAGGAAATCCTAAAAGGAGTCAGACTTGCCTTCAGGAACTCTATATAAAGAGAGGAACTTCTCATAGCAAGGGATCTCGTTTTTATGCAATTTCTTTACATAATACTTTCTCTCCCTCAAAGATTTCAAGCATCAAATAATTGTGCCAAGATTCAAGGAAGCCATCAACATAGTTGTGATACAGTTTTTATTTTAAACTCTTCATCTTGTTTCTTTCTTTTATTATTGTCTTTAAATATGATGAATGTTCCAAGTATGATTGAGTTTAATTTAATTACTATGTCCAGCTAAACTCTTATACTAGGGATTTGATGTAATTTAATTCGATTCCAGTTTATAATATTCGATTCCAGTTTAATAATTATTAGATTTGGTTTTTCTTTGTTCTCGTTAATAATAATTATTATTGTGCTTAATGCCTTCCATGCAGAAAATTTTCCCCTGGATTGAGTTATTTCAATAACTACATTCGGGAGAAGGGTTTATTGATATGAAAAAGAAATAATAATTTACTTGAGAATACACATAACAAGTTGATGGCGGAACGCTATATGGTTTGACTCATAGGGGAGGTTTTCCATAAGTTAAATAAATTAATTAAAGTTGTGAACTCGGCAGAACAACCATAAAACCTAATACATCTGATTCATGTTTTAGTTTCACTATTAAAGAATAGGTATTAAACTGGATTAGAATAGCTAAAATAATTGGGAGAGCTTGTTAGTAAACCTTTAGGGTTTGTTTTTCCTGCTTGAACAATTAAAGCTGATTAATGAACTAATAGAATAAGCTGGATAGAATTTAAGTGAATCAAATTCCCCTAGTAAGCTTAATCCTCTGATTTCTTTTCACTTGAATTTTGGTGTTTGATCTCTTCTATTTTTTTAATTTAAAAGATTTTATTTACCTTACCAGCGAACTCTCTTATCGTTGTCTAAATCATAATAGGTTAACATATAAATTTGGTAACTTGAATAAACAATCCTGTGGATATGATACTCTCTTACTCTATATTACTTGTTGCGATTTCGTAACACTTGCGAAAAACGCTGTCCCCAGGTCAAGTTTTTGGCGCCGTTGCCGGGGATTGGCGTATCAATATCAATACGAATTACCCTATTGTTAATTTAGACACTCTTTTTATTTTTATTTAATTCTCTTCTAAGAATTATTCCAGGTGTTTTATGCAAAGAAGATCGAGGAGGACTGAACCTCTAATCTTTGATCCGGAAATTGAACGAACTTGTCGTAAGCACAACGCTGCAAGAAAAACACGGGAAATAAAACCCGAACAAGAAGCAGACATGGCCAACGAAAACGAAAACGAAAACATAAATGAGAACATAGTTGGACCACCACTTCACTTTCAACATGGCCGGTCCCGCGTACCGTTTGAGAAGAGTTAATACAACACCTAATCTGAATGGGACAAACCTCAAGTAATTACCTAGACCCAGGGTAGAGAGCTAACAACTTTGAGGATTAAACCCGCAATTATCCAATGCTGCTCTACCTCGATCCAATAGGGAGGTTTGCCTAGTGAAGATTGCTAAATTGCATCACATACCCACTTTTTGTGGAAATTTTGGTGACACATTCAGCCAAAACGGTGGTTTCTGAAGAAATTGCATCAAATTAAGACTTTTTCCATTCACATCTAGGGCCTAAAGCAAGGTCCTGGTTACAATCATGTCAGCTGGATAGTTTCACCACATGGGATGAATTAGCTCAAAAATTCTTAGCTAAATTCCTTTACGTCCTCAAAAAAACTAC
Organism: Jatropha curcas; assembly: GCF_014843425.1. The sequence continues at coordinate 681,716 of NW_023590969.1, forward strand.
CAAAAGTTGCGAAATGAGATAATGGCATTTTGCTCATCATGATTCAAGAGAGCTTTTGTATGAAGCTTGGGAAAAGATCAAGGACTTGTTAGAGAAGTGGCCCACAATCACAGTTTTGCCCAAGTGGTTACAGGTAACAAACTTCTATAATGCATTATCTCCTCACATAAAAATTACTTAGATGCAGGCAGCAGGTGGATCCTTTTGGAAAAGACAAGGAATTGGATGAAGCATATGAGTTGATAGAGAGATGGGCAAAGCATACAAGGCCAATACCAAACAATACCCAAAGAAGAAGAAACCGCAGGAGTCTATGAAATAGACGCCATTACACGACTTAATAGCCAAGGTAAGATAACATGGTAAGGAAATTGGACATGTTAACTACTAATCCTGGTGAATTCTGTCATGCAAGTTTGTGATAGGTGCATGGACAGCATGGCATTGGATGAATGTAATCACTGGCCACTTCTTTATAATCCACAATAACTTTGGAAGCAAGTGAACTCCATGTGATGAACTTCAACCGGAAGAAAGAATTACCGCTTATTCAAGATTTCCTATGATAACAGGTTTTATAGGAATCATCCTAATTTCTATCTTATGGTAATCCTAACAATGCTTGAATGGGCAACACACCCAGGTTTTCCACCCTCCTGAAAAGATATTCTTCCCATGATGACCTTCTCACTGCTCTTTCCAAATCACACATGGAATTCATGAATGAAACTAGAGAGAACCATAAAATCCAGCAGGCCGCAATAAGAAATTTGGAAATTCAGCTAGGGCAGTTTGCAAACATGATGGCATCTCGACCTCAAGGTACGTTACCTAGCAATACGGAAAAGAATCCGAAAGAACAAGTGCAGGCTATTACTTTGAGGAGCGGAAAACAATTAGATGAACCACCAAGGAAAGAAAAAGAGGAAATAGAACAAACAAAGGTGCCTATCATTAACTTAGAAGAACAGGAAAAGGTAAAACCCTATGTTCCCCCTGTTCCCTTTCCACAAAGATTAAAGAAAGCACAAGATGACAAGAGCTTCCTCAAATTTCTTTTCCTGGATGTGTTTAAAGAAAGCTCCAAATTCAATATTCCCTTTTGCTGAAGCTCTTGCTCAAATGCCTAGCTAATGCTAAAATTCCTAAAGGATATCTTGAGCAAGAAACGAAAAATTGATGATCAAGAAACGGTAATGTTAAACCGAGGAGTGCAGTGCAATTAAATCCAAAACAATTGCTTCGCAGTTAAAAGACGCCAGGAAAAGTTTTCTATCCCTTGTACATTGGTAATCTGCTTTGAAAACGCTTTGGCATGATTTAAAGGTGCTGCTCCGGAGGCTTTTCCGGGAGCTCCGGACCTCCGAAAAAAATTCCGGGACCAGTTCCGCGATCCTCGTGATGTCCCGGACGTTTCAAGTTTTTTTTTCGTTCCGGAGGCTTCTCCGGCCGGACTGTTTGCAGTCCGAGAAAAGGGGCTTTTTGAGACTCAAAATTTGAGTATTCACACCTGTTGATTTTGTTATTCTTGACATTGATGAGGACAGCGAAGGATCTCTAATTCTGGGAAGGCCCTTTCTTGCAACTGCAAGAGCATTAATTAATGTTTATGAGGGTAAGTTGACTCTAAGAGTTGGACAGGAAAAGATTGTATTTGATGTGCTTAAATCTTGTAAACTTCCTATGGATTATGGAGACTGTTTTAGAATTGATGTTGTTGATGAATGTGTGGAAAGCACTCTGCATGTCAAAAATAATATGAATGAACCAAGCATCCTGAATGAAAAAGAAAAGGAACCACCCAAGCATGAATTAAAACAACTTCCATCTCATTTAAAACATGCATTCTTAGGAGAAACATCGCATTCCTTAGGTGAGGAACCCATTCCTTTTCCTATTATATTTTATTTTCCTTCTCAGTTAACGCTTGATCAAGAAAAGGACAGGTTGTTGCAGGGTTCTAGCGAAGACACAAGAAGGCTTAGGGTGGTCCATGCTCAGATCTACAAGGGTACAGTCCAGTGTGTGCATGCATAAGATCTTGATGGAAGAAGACTACAAGCTCTTCAATCGAGCAACCAAAGGCGATTAAACGCCAAACATGAAGGAGGTCGTCACAGGCTGAAATCATCAAACTCTTAGATGCGCGTAACATTTATCCGATTTCAAGACAGTAATGGGTTAACAGTCCTGTCCATAAGTTGGTTCCAAAGAAGGGAGGTATAACTGTTATCTCAATGAAAACAAATGAAAACTTCATCCCACAAGAACATCACATGGTTTGGCGTGTGGTGCATAGATTAATAGAAAACTAAAATAAAAGCAACACGCCAAAGAACCATTTTCCCCTTGTTCCTTTATTTGATCAAATCTTGAGAGAACTTGCAGGGTTATCCTTTCTATTGTTTCTTTAGATGGGCTACTGACTCAGGATACTTGCCAAATACTATAGCTCCTGAGGACCAAGAGAAAACTTGCCTACATTCACTTGTCTTAATGGCACTTTTGCCTACAGAGAAAATGCCTTTGGGCTATGCAATGCCCCTGCAACGTTTCAAAGGTGCTATGATGTCCAATCTTCTGATATGGTGGATAAAATTTATTTGAGGTATTTCATGGATGACTTTTCTGTGTTTGGTTTCTTCCTTCGATGCTGAGTCTTGCAATAACCTTATCTTAGTAAATGAAAACGATGTGAAGATAACTTAACCTTGTGTTAATTGGGAAAAAATGTCAGCTTCATGGTGAGGTGAAGGTATTGTCTTAGGGCCCATAAAATCTCCAAAAAGGGATGAAGTGGACAAAAGGCATAAAAATTGGAGGTAAATTGAAAAACTACCATCCTCCTAACACAGTAATAAGGTATATAGAAGTTTTTCTTGGGCATGGCAGGGTTTTACAAAGGGATTTCATAAAGGATTTCTCGAAAATCACTAAAACTCTTTTGCAATTTGTTAGTTAAAGATGTTCCAATTTGATTTTTGACAAAGATGTTTAGATGCTTTTAACAGATTTAAAGAAAGGAAATTAATCTCCGCCCCCGATCCTCACTACATCCAGATTGGGACTTTACGCTTTTGAGCTTTAATGTGTGATGCCTAGTGATCACAATGCTGTAGGAGCTGTTCTTTGGACAAAGAAAAGACAAGAAAGTTGCATGTTTATTTATTATGCAAGTCGCAGCATTAAATGATTGGCGCAATTAAAATCTATGCAACTACGGAAAAAGAATTATTGGCTATTATTTTTTGCTTTTGATTCAGGGCAATATAATTGGAAGCTAAAACAATAGTATAAACACAGATCACGTTCCCGCCATCAAATTACTTGCCTGGAAAAGAAAAGATGCAAGCCGAGACGTCATATCGTGTATTGGATACTTTTTACTGCAAGAATTTGAACGCTAGAAATTCCGCAGACCAAAAAGGGACCGAGAACAGAACCTCGTTGCTGACCATCTTTCCAGGCTTGAATTGGGGGAAGAAGATACAAGCGAGCTACAAATCAATGAAAGCTTTCCTCATGAGCAACTTCTTTTAGTAGCAAATGTTCAAACCCCCTGGTACGCTGACATAGTTAATTATCTTGTTTGTAATATTCCTCCTCCCAATTTTTTTCTTTGTTGGTAAGAAAAATAACAATACATCACATTTTTAATATGGGCTCACATAATTATATCGTCTATGTTAATACACGACTAATTGTATGCAAATTCTACAACTACGGAGTCACTAACTAGCACCTGAAATAGAAAGTGTCGCTTAAGTTTCTGGCCATTCCAATGGAATGTGAGGTCACTTGGAGCAACGCAAGACAGCTGCGCGTATAACTAGAAAGTGGTTTGTATTGGCCTAGATCTCTTTAAAGATGCTTATAACTATGTTCGTCTTTGGTGATCGTTGTTCAAAGGTTAGGTAACATTTCGAAGAGACATGAGATGCCCCTAAATAGCATCCTTGAAGTCGAAATCTCGACGTATGGGGTCTGGCTTCATGGGCCTTTTCCGCCATCAATATTCAAATCAATACATTCTAGTGGCGGTGGATTATGTGTCAAAAATGGGCAGAGGCTGTTGCTCTTCCAACTAACGATGCCAAAAGGTGTAATGAGCTTCATCAAAGAAAAACATTTTTTTACATAGGCATGGTATCCTAGGACAATAATCCAAGGACGGAGGTAAGCAATTTTTGTAATAAATATTTAGATTCCCTTCTGCAAAATATGGTGTCCACTCATCGTGTAAGGTACTGCCATATCATCCTCAAACAAGTGGAACACAAGTAGAGGGTCAACCTAAGCAGAGGAAATCAAAAAAATCCTCGAAACACTGTTGAAAGCATCAACGAAGGAATTGTCCAAAAAGCCAACGATGCTCTTATGGGCCTACAGAACGGGCATTCAAACACCTATAGGTATGGTCTCCATATCGCATGGTGTACGTAAGGCTGTCATCTCTGTAGAGTAGAAACATAAAGGCGTTTTGGGCCAATTCATTTCTTCATTTTAAGGCCAAAGAAGTGGGGACAAAACGTTTGTTTACAAACTGAACATGAATGGATGAAATGCGCCTCCATGCGCCTCCATGCTTATGAAAGTGCTAAAATATACAAAGATCGCACTAAACAATGGCACGATAAGCGCATTATCATGAGGGATCTGAAGGTAGGACAGCAGGTGTTGCTCTACAACTCTCGGCTCCAGTTATTCCCTGGTAAGTTGCGCTCTAGATGGTCTGGACCATTCACAATCAAGGAAATCTCTCCTCATGGTGCAATTGAAATAGTGGATAGTAAGACAAATCGAAGTTTCAAGGTAAATGCTCAACGTCTGAGAAGCTATCATAATGACAACTTTGAACCCATCAAGAGTGCAATCGGTCTTGCTTAACCTAAAATAGGCTAAGTGCGTCGAACTTAACGACGTTAAACAAAAGTCTTGTGGGAGACAACCCATCTACTTTTCTTGCTTAATTTTCATCCATTTATTTGTTTTTTATTCTCTATTTCATTTGTCAAATTCCCTAAATTTTCTCCATAAGTGTTCTTTTATTTTAGTTAGAATTTTTTTGTAGAAAAAGTGGAAATCCAGAATCAAGCACGCCCTAGCCGTGCTAAGTGGCACGCCCGTGCCATAAGGAGAGAAGCCAGACCGCCCAGGCGTGCCCCGAAGCATGCCCGTGCGTTTTCCAGAGTGTTGACACTTGAAGGTCAGAGAAGAGCACGCCCAAGGCGTGCCCATCAGCACGCCCGTGTCACAGAAAAGGGACAAATACACTTGAAGGTCAGAGAAGAGCACGCCCGGTCAGAGAAGAGCACGCTCCTAGCCGTGGCAAAGTGGCACGCCCCGTGCTACTGAACGAGGGAAAGAGATCAACTTGGAGAGGCAGGGACAAGCACGCCCAAAGCGTTGGCCAGATAGCACGCCCGGTGCTATCCACAGGGTGCTAACTGCGCGAAAATTTTCAGCCCAAGGGTCAGAGAGAAGCACGCCCCAGGCGTGCTCTGCAGCACGCCCGTGCCAGGTACGCGTTCTCCTTTATTTTGCAGGTCAGAAGAAAGCATGCCCTGGCCGTGCTTCCAAGCACAGCCGTGCCACGATCAGACCCAAGCATTAATTGGCGCCCCTATTTAAAGAGCACGCCTCTAACCGCCCCACTTCTCATCTCACACGCCCTAGCCGTCACCTCTTCTCTCTCAAATTTTCTCTCTTCCTCTCCTTTTTCTCTCAAATCAAACACCCTCCACACCAAATTTTCATATAATCATCTCCAACCATGCCTCCTAGATACAAACGTAACAGACCCGCATCCTCCGTTGCTGCTCAAAAACGCGCAACTACGCGATCTTCCACGGCTCCTCAACCTCCGTCACCACCTGCACTTCCATTCGAGTTTGCCTCATCCGAGCAACAAGAAAGGTACACTAAACTATCCCTTCGGCCTATTTTACCAAATAGATTTATTAATGAGGCTGCATTAGCGCAAGTGGGTCTTCGGGATATTGTGCTAGAACAACTTAGGCGTATAGGATGGGGTCAATTTTTAGAGATGAAGGATCTAGTTTATGCACCTTTACCTTTAACTCTAGAATTTTTCAGTTCTTATTCTTCTTTTATTCGGTTTTTGCCTATATCTCCACCGAGCAAAATTCGTTTTAGGCTTCTTAGTCAGGATTTTGAACTGTCTGTGAATGAGATTAGCCACATTTTCGGATTCCCCACAGAAAATAGTCAAATTCAAATATCTAGTGATTTTAGTGTAGTGATTTTAGTGCACGCAATACTTGGCAAGATTTTACAGGTGAAGTAAATTATAATCCTAGATATTCGAAGGCGTCCAAATTGAAAAAACTTTCCTTGCGGTACATTCATAAATTTTTGTCGAATACTATATTTGGAAGGAGTGAAAGTGATGGGGTGTTAAGTTTGAATGAGCTATATTTTCTATGGGCGATTGAAAATGGAGTCTTGTTGAATGTTGGGTATTGGCTCTACCAGAGATTTGCAAAGGTGGCTCGAACCGACAAAGGAACTATAATGATGGGGTGTTTTGTGACTCGAATTGCTAGATATCTATAGGTTTGGAACCCGGCTAGGCCAATTTATGATAGTGTAGGAGGGGGGCATGGCACCAGATTAGATGTAGATGTTATAATACATATGAAGTTGATTGAAAAAGTAGGAGATGCATATCGGGTAGTAGGTGCTCCAGAGGATGACTCTGATAATGAAGGAGCAGAGGCCGCAGGCGGTGCTGAAGGAGCAGAGGCCGCAGGCGTGCTGACATGGAGGAGGATATCCCTCCACCTTTTACCTCTTTTTGGTGCAGGTACAGTCCGGTGCTGGTCATCGTCCAAGCACATTCAACTGGTCAAATGATGAAGTCCTGCAAGGAATGATGTCCCGATGGGACCTCTTTGACACTTTACCTCTTCTTTTGGTGCAGGTACTTCCGGCGCTGGTCCATCGTTCCAAGGCACATCCAACATGTCGAATGATGAAGTCCTTGCAAGAATGATGTCTCAAATGGACCTCTTTGACACACGCCTTAATGGGATGGAAACAATGATCGCGGACCGTTTCCAGTCCATCGAGATTATGAATGGCAGTCTTGATTCTCGGATGGACACCATGCTAGGATGGACACCATGCAAGGACAACTCCAAACCATCCTCCAGCTTCTGCAGCCACCCCCACCACCAGAAAATTGATGGATTTCTCTTTTATCTTTTGTTTTTGTTTATGTTTCTTTTGTTCTAATACATTGTCGTGGTTGTTTTCATTTTTAACTTGTTTGTTATGTGGATTTTTATAACTTCTTAGTAGTTTTTGTTCTTAATGTTTAGTTGCTCCTTTAGCTAAGACACATTCCACAACCTTTCTATTGTATTGCTCAATACAATGTTGGTAAGTTTTTTTTCTTCTCTCTTACTGCTTTCTTTCTAAGCAATGCAATAAGTTTGGAGAATTTATACACATTGGGGACAATGTGATTGATTGAATTGGGGGAAGGGAATTTTTAGCTAAATATTTTTGTTTTTGTTTAACATGGTTGGAATGATTACAATGAAGGTTCTCGTGCATAGTAAATAAGGTAGTTAAACATAATTGATTCTCAATTCTAGCATATTTTAAGTTTGAAATTGGAAAGTTTTGATTTAAACATGTTCATTGATCTAAACTACTTTGATTTTCTAGATTTTTTTAAACACTGATTTTTATGAGAGTGATGATGTATAGGTGTTTTTACTCTAAGTTATTTTAAACCCTTGGCATTCCTAGAACAAAAACATAGAAATCCCTTCGAGGGCGAAAATTTAAATGTTTACATTTTTTGAAAGAGATGATTTAGGCAATTTTTGTTGAAACCTATATTTAGCCTATACCACCATTAAATTAAAAATATGACTCTTGAAACCAACCTTGAAGCCTTAAAACCGTAAATTTTCTTCCTTCTTCACCCTCAATAAACCAAGCCATTAAAAGCCAAATTCAAATTTCCTATCCCTAAGTACAAAGGATTGTATGATTGAAAGATTCGATTTTTAATTTAGAAATGTAGCAACGAAAGAGGGAGAATTCATCAATTAATACTAGCAATAAAAGAAAAGAGGAAAGAATCAAGAAAGAGGCACATGAAAAGCAATCCAAAAGAATTCAAGAAAAAATAGGAAAAAGAACAAGGAAGGAAAGTGCCCAAAATATTTAAGAAAAGACCCTTTGTTCCAAGATGCCTCTAGCTAGTTAAGAAGGTTTCAAAACAAGGGACACTCCCGTAGAATTTAGAAAAAAGTTTAATTAAAATAGGAATCTTTGGGAATTGTTTATACATTTCTTTTGCTTACTCTTTGTCTACATTTTATTTTCCTTTTCTTGATTAAGCAAAGTTTACACCAAAAGGAAAGCCCCATTTACAACCCAAAAATAAAAGGACCTTCTGAAATCTTTAATCGTATTGCATTTAAATCTGTGGAGAGAAAAGGATTGACTTTTAATGTTTGCAGTATGAGGGAATGCCACTTTTGCTCTATCAATTTGTCTCATTTTTTAAAAAATTGCTTTAGATTGAATTCATGTTCTTATTTTATCATAAAATTGAATAAATATTAGTGTGACAATTTCTCTTCTTAAAACTTTATATTTTTAGCTCAATGGAATGTGCTTTATTCAAAAATAAAAATCAAGCTTAAGTATGAATAGCATGTGGATGAAAACAATTGAGTTTATCTACTTATTTACTAATCATTGATTATTCATCTCTCTCT
>NW_023590969.1:690977-730212 GCF_014843425.1 Jatropha curcas
AAAAAAAAAAAAAAAAAAAAAAAAAAAAAAAAAAAATTCAGTAGCCGAACTGAATACTAAAATACCGATTCCTAATCACCCAAAATTCATCAATCCACCATACAAATGAAAAAGATTCTATTTATTCTCACCACCATCCTATTCACTATGCGAATAGAGCTCGCATGCAAAAAGTAGTGTACGTGGGTGATCAGGCCAATCCAACTACCAATCAGCGTATTACTCTATTCCTTAGGGGAGGAAAATCACAAGTTTCCTGCCTTATGTTGCGTTAACGGCCGATCCCCAACATAAAGAAAAATTTTTCCTATACCCGCAGTTGGTTCCTAGAACCCTACCTAAGCTCTGATACCAACTTTGTCACGAACCCATTCCATGGGCCGGAAACCGGCACTAGGGCCAGGTAAGCTAAGGCCCCCGAGAGACCCATAGTAAGCCCTGAAACCACTACAAAATTTGCTTATCTCAATATTAATTTTTAACATTACAAATTTCCCTGCTTACCAATACGCTATATTTATAATACGGGCCACAGAATTATTTCCATCTATAATAATACACAACTTTTAAAAGCTATACAAGTTTCCTATAACTGCGGAGTTACTGACGGATGGTAATTACATATAAGTCTTCCGACATTTAATCTATTTAATTGATCAATTAACTAAAATTAGCGAATTTCTTTTAACGGTGAAGAGCCAAGAGTTATTAGCTGGATTTAGAAAATGCTACTTCCTGAAGATTTTGAACCAAAAGAGATGTGAGTTTATTATATTAAATGAATAATAATTATTGCACAAACACATGCATTCACACAATTGTTAAAATATATCAACCTAGTTCATCCGACTACGGTAATATTGCTCACACAGCCAGTCACACAAATTGGCATAATCACCAGCACTTCACATTATTAACATCTTCATATAATCACATCACGTGGAAATTAGTCAGTGGAGTCACCGAACCCCGATGAGCCGTCCTCCACCATGGGCTTCATCCTCTCACATGTGCACCAGGGAGCCGATTCCCCCATACTGGACCGACGGGTCTCTATCCTCCCACTTGACCAGCCCTCTCATTTATTTTTCCATTCTCTCTTTTCTTTTCCATACCAAACAGGAGGCAACCCGGTCGTCTCCATCCAAATCTAGATCATCAGGCGCTCACAACAGGCAGGCCATCCTGGGGCTTGCCGATTCAAATCTAGATTATCCGGTGCCGCCCATATAAAGAAGCCAACCTGTGGTTAACAAGTAACGGTTAACGGTATTAGGTGACACGGGGCGCCGATCTCCATTACCGGCTAACAGAAACAGAATTCAGGCATCCATTATAACAGAATCAGAATATAACAGAATCAGGAATCAGGATCCGTATAACAGGAAAACAGTTCACAAAACCCATGGTGACCCACTTCATCCCAATTCCACACAAACAAAGCAATGGCATTGTCACATCACAACTATCAAACATTGCAATTAATGCCCCAGAAATATTGCCAAAGTAACATCGGAATGCAATGCACAAAGACATTTCATACTCAATGCAAATAAATAAATTAATATTAACAATAAACACAATGATAGAATAAATAATAATAATTGAAAATTAAACAATAACAATGAAAATAAATAAGTAATTGAATAATTAAGTTAAATTAGTAATGATAGTAAAATAATTAGAATACTTATTTATTATGTATTTAAGTTATAGAATTATTCTAAAATAAACTTATTAATTATATTATTAATTAAAACTAATCTAAGTTCTATCGAAATTTCGGCAACATCTCCCCTAAAAATGGGATTATCTACCTGCTTAAATATCAACAATGTTATATCCATCAACCATTACACACACAGCCCATCCATCGGGCAATCAAACAAATTAATTTCCCTTTCTCCGTCCAAAATAATCACATCAATATTTAATCGTCAATGACAAACTTCAACTTATTATATAAAAGTAAATAAATAAATAAGCAGATAAGTGAAAAATAGCTATTTGTTTAACATCAATTCTACTAGTTAAAACTATCCAACTGTATACTGTTAACAATCATATACACCTATAACTTATATATTCCTTGTCATAATTAACTGGGGTCTCAAGATTCAGTTTATTGACCTGTAAATCATTATCCTCACCAAACAAAACCATATGTACTAACTCATTTAACCGTGTGTCAATTATAATTAAAAATTTTTACACATCAAAATAGTAAGAAAATCTTAAAAGTACACTCGTTATATATATTTGTCCTTCTAAAACAACACAAGATCTCCGCGCCAATACAATGCACAATGAAATTTACACCACAAAATTTAGCTGATGATAATAACAACATAAAAGGAACCACACATAAAAGGAAACCACACTTTTTTTTTGTTTTTTTTTTTTTACTACCAAAGGTATTAAAGGAAACCACCATTTTTTTGAATGTGCCCAAAACCAACGTTTCTTTAATTTAATGCTTTAAACTCCAATTAGCAGCCTATAAAAAGCTGAGCAAAAGGCACTCTCCCTGCTCACAGTTCAACTTGCCACAAAATAAATCAACCATACCAGAATTAGCAGGTTTAAGAAAATATAAAAGGGAAGTTTCAGCAGTTCCTGCCTCTTATTCATACTTGTTAAAACTGATGTGAATCGTCGCTCTGCAAAATTCACCCTAGCATTTAGGGTGACTATTTTCTCTCCACCACTCTAAATCTATGGTATTATATAAAAGAACTATGCTTGTTCAAATTTAAATGGTATCCATTTTTTTTTCTGTATTTATTTTTATAGTTTCCATAAATTTCTTAAGAAAACATTAAGCGTTCAAACAGATTTTTCCCAACTTCCAGTCGTGTGACTAGTGTTTCAGGAACCTAGCATTTCTCATTCATGATTCTATATTATCAAAATTCATGAAATGTATTGAAAAGGGTTGAAAATAATTTACCCAACTCGTTGGAAATTCGAAAAGGAAGCAGATAGCGCGACTGTACCTATTGCGAGCAGCTTCTTGGTTTGCTGCGCTAGCCGGAACAGGAAGGGGAGAGTGAAGAAGAGACCGAAGCTTCTTCACCGACAAGAGAGGAATCGACGCCGCCGAAAAATCAAGCCGGGGGAGGCTCGACGTGATTTTCCGATCTAAGGATGTCGCGGCTCTCCTGCACCTTCTACGTACGCCAAAGATGAAAGAGGTATGAGAAGGGAGGCCAGAATCCGCTGCGGCGTGGAGGCGACGGCAAGGCGTGGCGCTGGTCTCCGGTGATCGAAAAACGAGAGGAGAGGGCAAGGTGAGGTCAACGCTGGAGTGGAAAGGAAGAAGAAGAAGAAGAGGAAGAAGACAAATTACGGTTCCGGGAACCGGAACCGTCGGTTCGAACCGGCCCGGAACCGGTGAGAACCGGAACCGGGACCGAAAAAATCCGGTCCGCGTTTGGTCTAATTTCTATTGATTTGGCTCCCAATTAGCTTGCGTTTATTCGAAAAAAATCGGAATTGGTTTACGGGGCTAGTTTAGCAATTATAAAATACTAGCTGGTGTAATCTTATTGGGTTGAAAATAAAAATTTATTTTTTAATGGAAAAATTTTACGAAATTAAAAATTTCGGGGTTCGTTTCATTAGGCGTGATGCATGATAAAAGATTATTTTTTTAAAAATACTAGCTGGTGTAATCTTATTGGTTGAAATAAAAATTTTATTTTTTTAAATGAAAATTTTACGAAATTAAATTTTCGGGTCGTTTCATTAGGTGATGATGATAAAGATTAATTTTTTTATAAACTACCATGAAATATAATATTAGACATGTCTTATAACACTGTGAAAGATATTATTCTATTACTGTTTAGAGACATAAGAGAATTGGACAAGGACCATAGGTTCAAATGGTGTGTGAGCATGTTACCTAGACATGGGTTCGATTGGCTTTTACTAATTAACATTAGAACGCTAAAGAAGTTAGTTCTAGATTACAAAAAATTAAGATTCTTAATTTACTGAAAATATTAATTTTAATTTATAAAATCAATATAAGCAATCTTACTTTATAGTGATTTTTAATTTATTCATTAGCCAATTTTGTCATTATTAAATTAACTATGTATTTTTTTATCAATCCCAATGTTCTGTTTTTCATTTTCACTATTATATAGATTATTTATACACCATTGGTCATGACATCACATTCATATTAATTTTTTTTAAATCAACTTCATCTTACCTCTCTTCCATGAACGGTAGCATAGTAGATATTATTATTTCGGGACACAATATGATTGGATAAGGACTAATGATCCAGATGGTATGTGAGTGTGCTGCCTAATGTAGGACACGGGTCTGATCCCTCTCTATTTTTTTCTCATTTTCTCCTATTTTTTCATTTTTTTTCTCCTGTTTTCTGGCCAACACAGGCCATAGTATCTTCTCTTTTCTCTTTCTCAAATTTGGATTCATATTACAAACAATAATCTTTCACAAGTATTTAATATACAACCAACAAAAATGATAAAAAAAAAAAACTACATGCTTAATAATTATTGCTCCCATCAAATAATTCCTTTTTTGTAAATTAAAAAAAAAAAAAGCTACATCCTTAATAATTATAACTCCTATCAAATACTCCCTCCGATTCATTTATATAAATGAAGTTTCTATTTTCGGCGTTTTATTTATATAGATAAAGTTGCTTAATTTAAATTATAACCAAAATGCAAAGTCCAAATTACCCTTGATTTTCTTTGTTCAGAGTACCAAATTTTTAAAAAAATAAGAAAGTGGTAGATAAAGATGAAATATTGCATTAAATATGATTGACTAATCAATTCATGGTTGTATTATCTTTCTCTCTCTGTTTGAAGCAAAATTGCACGCATTTAGACATTTTTTGTGGCGGATTTTATGACAAATTAATCGTGTAGAAAAATGAGCATGGGTCATGTAAGTGGGGCACAAGAGAATGTTAGGGGCATATTTAATTTGAATGCTTTGTCTCAAAATGACAGTGCTTTGCTGCAAAAAAACAAAAAAAAAAAAAAAATTGTACCCATAAATTCTTTTGTTTTGAGAATGATGACAAGCTGACCTTTTTAATGTGCAAAACTTTCTTGATAAAGCGTAAGTTTAACACTTCTTGCATTTCAGAAAGAAGCTTGTTTTTCACTAAATTTTTAGTTTCTTCTGTCAAGTTCCTTTTTTTTGCTCCATTCTTTGTACTAGCAACCACGCCAAAAGGACATTATGTGAATTCAAGCTCTTGATTATGATTCGGTGATTGTATATTTTCTTCTACATTTAAATCGATCAAGTCTAAAGAACTAACAGTAGGAATGAACACATTTTTTGAAGTTGTGGGCAAATCAGAAGGTTGCATATTCAAATCAAATAAATATGACATGGTTGTAAGAAGTGGACTTTTAGATTTTTTATTGTAGTTCGTGTGCAATCATTGTTAGCTAATGAATTGACGTTATTTATAAGTAGGTATTTGGGAAGAATTTGAAGAGACAATTAATGCTATCAAAATTTTTGGCTCTAAAAAGATTATTTGCACATAATCCCTTTATTAAGTGTCCATATTTTTAAACGAAAATTAAAATTTCATTTTCGACCAAAATTTTTGCACTAAAAAGGGTGGGCCAAATTTAAAAATTTTGATTTGGAGGTAAAACTTGACGTTAAGTAGGAGAAATCGGTAGGTTTTTGCTGTGATTTATCCTTTTATTATGGTTATAAGTCATTAATTGTGTTTATGGAATAAAGTGACATGATATATTTGACTTTCAAAGCAAATATTCAATTAATGCAGTGTTGGGGGGAAGATAGAAAAGATTTGGCCAAAGATTATAGTTAAACTAACTCCTTAATCCATGTGTAAAGTTAATTGTTTCTATATAAATGAATCGAAAAGAGTAATTTTTTTATGTTAGCTGGTCATCATTAAATTAGGAGAGAGAATGTGAATTTTTAAATTTAAAATTTCTTTCTCTTTTTGTTAACTAAAGTTTTACGACATTCCCATCATTAAAACAAGAAATAGAGAATGCAAGTTTCAAATTCAAATTTAATATTCCTTATCTAACTAATACAAATTATTAAAGATACTATTGATATTTCACCTATCAAGATTTTAGTTGAGTCACGCTCAACTTGAGTCAAACATTTTTATTGTATATTAAAATACCCGAATTTTGTAATTTCTTGCTTTATTTTGACCTTTTGGTTTATTTTATTTTAATTTTTACCTATTGTCGCATAAGCACTCTCAATTGCAATTAACGATGGAATTATAAATGCAAAAATGTTTTCATCATTTTTTAATCAATATAACACTTATAATTTAGAAAATTTTCACTATCTAATTAATGTTGCATAAACTAAATTTTAATTTTTAAAATGAATGGACTAATTAATAATTTAATAATATAAATTTATTTCACTTATTAAAAAATCTCGAGGCATGACATAAAAATTAATTTAATGAAATATAATTTTTTTTTTCTAATTATGTATTTGATTTTCAAAATATCTATATTTTAAATATAAAAAATTCTAATTTTTGTAATTTTTTTATTGATAATATATTCAAATTATTATACATTTAATAAAAAAATAAATAATTTATTAATTATTTTAATTGCACATGTCTCGAATACCATGTTTTTGAAACAATAATTACGTATTCGGTCATGTTTCGACAGTAGAAAATCTGCAGGTGCGGTGGTTCCCTGCTCCTTTGGGCTGCGTTAAGTTGTAATATTTATGTTGCGATGAGGAGAGCCTGATGTCAATTTGATTTGAGGTTGTTTTCCAAAATACAACGGCTTAATTTTATCCGTTGTCCCTCAATTATACACTCTATTATATCTGTGTATAATAATTTCAATTTTTTACGCAAAAATATAATTTATATTGCAGTCAAAATGCCATTGTCAGTATAGCCATTTGACATTGGATAAAAAACTGATATCGCACATTGAAAAAATAAAAAGCATCCGTGTCAGCCCTATCAAGTCAGACATCTACTAAAAGTAAAACTCTCTCTTTCTCATGTGAACACAATTTATTTCTCTCTCCACTGGTTTCTTCTCCTCTACCAAAAACAAAACCCATCGACGCCCTGTACTGAAATATATATATCCGAATGAAACAAATACGTCGTCCCATCACTGCTCTTAAGCTTCACTGACCCATCAGCCTCATGAGCCACCACCTTATTTGGCACTCTCAACGGCTCCTTCACTCGTGCCTCTCCGTTGAAGTGGTGCTGAGTTCCACCGAGTCTCGGCACCAGCGCTGGAGCCAATGCATCAAAAATGAGTAGAGTCAGAGGAGAACTGAGTTTGGCCGGTGGAGTAGGTCTTTTAAGATGGTTTGCTTTGGGGTCAACTTTCGGAGCTCCTTCAGGCTTAACGACAGTAATGGAATGAAAATTTCGATTGCAATTGAAATCATTTTCTACTGATTGAGGAATTAATAGCTGTTTGATCCCATGGATTATACTATCGGGTCGAATAATAGAGTCAGAATGGATCACTTTAGCATGACCTACAATTCTTTCTCCAGATTTTTGTTCTCGCGTTAAGCGAAGAAGATTATTGGAAAGCGTACAATATTACGTTGACAAGGAGTCAGTCGGCCATTCGTTCGAGTTAATCCGAGTTGGGTTTATAAGAAAGATAATTAATTCTTATAAGGAATTGAGGTTACCAGGTTCGAGCCAGAAGTGCTTGAACTCAAGGTCAAAATGACGCTCAAGAGCTTCATTTTTTGAAGTGAAGATGGTGATGTTTGGAAAAGAGAGAAATTGTGTTCACATGAGAAACAGAGAGTTTACTTTTACTATATTCTAACTTGGCAGGGTTGACGTGAGTGCTTTTTATTTTTCCAATATGCCATGTCAGTTTTCTATTCAATGTCAAACGGCTACACTCACGAAGGCATTTTACTGTAACATAAATTAAAATTTTGGTATTTTTCATAACAAATTGAAATTTTAGTACTTTTATCAATGTAAAAGGATGTATACTCGAGGGACAATAGGTCAAAGTAAGCCAAAATGCAACAGGTCACTTTATTCTTGGTATTTCTGATTTCTGCAGTGGAAATGGTGATGCGAGGTTGGCTAAAGCTACCGATCTGAAAAAAGTATTATTTTGGGGTAAATGAAATAAATGATCATCTAATTTTACACTTAGATTTATTTAAGTTATATAATTTCAATTAATAATTTTTTAGTCACTTAATTTTGATTTTTTATTTCATCGGGAGGTTACTTACTAAAGTCCGGTAATTGAAATAGTAATACGATATTAAATATTACATATATCTCAAATTTTCGATGATAATATTCCGGTGAGTGACCTCCTATTAAAATAAATATCCAAATTTAGTAATTGAAAAAGACAAATTAAAATTATAGGAGCTTATAAAATTAAGTGTGAAGTCAACTGATTATTAGTGTAATTTATCATATTATCTTAGATCAAACGTAGAGAGTTTGCTAATGTCCTTGTTGAAACACATGCCAAAAAGTTACAAATGTTACAGATCATAATGAGTTTGGGTAAGTGATAGCTGATCGTGAAGATATTCTGTAAAACCTCACAAATGTTACTTTGAGTTGAGTAAGAAGACAACTAGATAAATGTTTTAAATTGAAGAATCTCCTTTCCTTCAAAAAAAATTTATAAATCTTATTTTTATCATTAATTTTTAAAAAATAAAAAAAAATACTTCTTTATTTATAATTTCAACCTTAATTACAAATTGAAGGTACTATTACAATGAAAGATCAAAATTAGTGTAAAATTGATAAAAAAAATGAAAATGTTATGAAATGTAAAAATTTCCATAGTTCAGGGTATTCTGACATGTTAAGATGAGATATCTAGATCAAAGTAGAACTTAAATTAAAATAATTAATAATACTACCTTATTTTCTTAAAAGTGTCGTATAAATAAAAAATTAAAAAATGTCAAATTTATTTTAAACAGAAGTAATAATTTACTAAAGTTTCTTCTTAAAAAAAAAAAAATAATTTACTAAAGTTTCAAGAGATATTATTTTATTAGTAGCCGTCTTTCCCCTCTGTCTAAATCAGCAAATTCTGGAAGCTGCTCCTTTTTCCCCTTCGCAAGGATAGTCAACTTAAACAAATTAATATTAATTCTTTTGAAATTATATTTTAAAAATGCAAAAAAATATTTGTCAAAATATTATTATATTTTAAAAATTCCGTGAAATTTAATCATATGATTAAGAATCATGTCTTATTTTGTCAAAAATAATGTTAGAGCGTTTTAGATTATATCATGTGCTATCAAATACATCGATCAATGATATCTATAAATTGAATTAATAAAAATACTCTTTAGGAAATCTATTATTATAAAAATAAATGGCATAATAAAATTTTAATATAATTTTAAATTAAAAATTATATAAATGTAATTAAAATTTTGTATTTTAATGTATATTATATGTCTTCTTTAAGAATATTTAAAATAGATTAGGTAATAACACGTTGTATCGGGTTCTATTCTTTTTTTTTTTTTTTTTTAATTTTAAATTAAAAATTATTATAAATGTAATTAAAATTTTTGTATTTAATGTATATTATATGTTTTTTTTCCTTTTCTAAGTAAGAATATTTAACAATAGATTAGGTAATAACACGTTTGATCGGCGTTCTATTCTTTTTTTTTTTTTTACCTTATTGCCAGGAACCGACTAAAATTTTTTTTTTTTTTTTTTTACCTTATTGCCAGGAACCGACTAAATTCGGTTCAGGGCTTTATCACAATCAAGGCTCTTCTCTCCTCCTTATAAATGTATTTAGTAGGAATTGAATCCGAAAGCTCTTTGTACATACCCAGCCTTATTGCCAATTGAGCCATAATTTGTAGATTGTATCGAGTTCTACTTTGATCGTGAATGCCATGAGTAAAATCACGATCTAACCGTTAAAAGCTGTAATAAATGGATTAAATGAGTAATTTCATTATTTTTGCCATTTGTACAGCCCATATAGATTAAATGTTATGCCATATAAGCGCACACATAGGCATATATGGGTACACTTAGTTCTATTAGATATTCCAATTGTACATATCATTAGGAGACATTAAATTAAAAAAAAATATAAATCTAAATACTCAATTGTCATAATTTTCCTTTCATACACACAAAAGAAAAAAAAAAAAAAGGCGAACTACAAACACCAAAATAACATTATCCCTTATATCAATTTTACATAGCTTAACTAGTAAGTTTTGTAATAGTTAAAGAAAACTCACAAATTACGTTTCTCAATAAATTAATTCTAAAATAATATTTTTAGAAAAAATAACTAATTTAAATTTTTCAAAACAAAATAGCGGTAAAATGAATTCTTATTAATAATGAAATTACACAGTTAGCATTGGCCTAATAGTCCAAAGTTCAAATAATTATTTTAGGCCAAACGTGTAAATTCAGCCTTTATTTTTTATACGAAAAAATCTTGTGGCACTTTTAACTTTATGAGAATTTATTATATTCCTAAAATTATATATTTTGGTAAAATTGCATACTTCTCTGTACTAAAAATAATAGTTTTTTTTTTTTACTATTTTTAGATTTTATATGCAAAATATTTATCCGTGGTTAGCGTACTTTTTAGAACAAGTTCACATTAATCTATTTTTAATTAGAGTATTTAATAGAAAAAATTTTACAAGTTGATGTACTTAATAAGTACAATTTTTTTAAGTGAAAGAGTTCAATAGATCAAAATAAAAGTTGAGAATGCTACAAAATTTTCTATGTAAAATACATGAGTTAATTTATGCGTTGCGCCAATTATTTTATTTTAAGAGCATAATAAATACATACATGAGATGAGAACAATCGAGTTGGACACATTCATTTTTAAAACCATGATAATTTTAACAATGTATGTGACATCCTGGACATCAGGGGGCATCACCTTAGGCGAATCTCACATCGGCTATGGACGAGGTAAACGATCTATACATAAGAGTGGTAGTCTCTAACCTTGGTAGGCGCTTTTTGAGTTGGTAGAGTGGGTGACCCCTGGCTCAAAGGGACAAAACCGTGAGGTGTAGGGACATCTGGGCCATCCGGGGACTATGCCAAAGCGGACAATACTTACCAAGGGGACTATGCCAAGCGGACAATACTTACCAAGGGTAGCGGGCTATGGACAATTGTATCAGAGCCCGCCGTCGTTCCCTCTGGCTGGTGTGGGGCAAACCTCAGCGGAGGACGCTGAGTCCCTTAGGGGGGGTGAATGTGACATCCTTGGTACATCAGGGGGCACACCTTAGGCGAATCACACATCGGCTACGGACGAGGTAAACGATCTATTACATAAGAGTGGTAGTTCTCTAATCCTTGGTGGGCGGGCCTTGAGTTTGCAGAGTGGGTGACCCCTGGCTCATAAGGGTGACCCCTGGCTCAAAGGGACAAAACCGTGAGGTGTAGGGACATCTGGGCCATCCGGGGACTATGCCAAAGCGGACAATACTTACCAAGGGTAGGGCTATGACAATGTATGTTAACTCAAGTAAAAAATTAAATATTAACGCAAAATTATCAAATAATTTACAGTGTCAACAATGTAGAACTAATTTCACTTATTGGTGCATAAATAGAGTAATTTTTAACTATTTAATTGATTTATAAGATGATTATTTGTCCTAAGACTATTTAATTTATTCTAAAGACTTCATATTATATTAAAAATCTTTTTATGTGTTTTAAATCTTACAATATCTGTGTTCCGAATTTACTGAAACTAAAATATTTTACTTCTTAAAAAAAAGAAATTGTAATATATATATATATCAAAATTATTATTTAAAATTATTTTTGCTATTATTAAATAATGAATTTTAGAGAATAATTAGTAAAATATTTACTTTCAACCGAATAATGTATGAATTTTTAATATGTATAATTTGACAAAACACGTATATTAAGAATTTAGTCCATAGAATTATTCTGTCCGTTTTTATCCTTAATTTATTAAAATATTAATAAAAATTCTTCATTTATCCTTATTTTTATCCTTAATTTATTAAAATATTAATAAAAATTCTTCATTTAATGAATAATAATAAAAATTATTATAAAAAAAATTATTTACATATTTAAACTTAAAATTTTTTTAAATATTTTAAAACATTAAAAAAATATAAGCACATAAAAAGAAGTATATTATTTTACCTTCTAAGAATTCAATAAATAGTGTTTTAATTGTTTAAAGGTGATGGTGTGAATGATGGCTCCACAAAGGAAAAGGTCAAAAGCACATGCCAACGAGCAAGACGTCATGACTGAGTCAGCTGCCCACTCCCGCGTTTTTATAGAATTTTTTTTCCCTCTCTCTCTTTTTTAAACGACTCATTCGTAGGATTTTGATTATAATTAATAGACAAAATTACTATTACATATACGTGTATTAGAAAGTATAGTATGTAATAGTGTTTAACAAAAAGTCAAAAGTACCTTTTTTTTTTTTTTTTTTTTTTTTTTTTTTTTTTTTTGTTTCACATTTTCTTTTTTTTTTTTTTTTTTTTTTGTTTCACATTTTCATTTTGCGCATGGATCTATTCAAATATCTCTCTCCTTCATAATCACCGCCATCACCCTAACCATTAACGTAGATTGGACACAAATCACTTTAACATAAACCTCCTTAGTTTTGCTTCACAACATCCTAAGCATTAGCAAAGTAATTTGCAATCGAAGGCAGGATATTCTGTCTATGGCCTATGCATGAATACTTTCCATTGTCTCTAGTCGTGCTCCATTTTTTTTTTTTTTATTTCTCCTGTTGTTGACTTCTCTTATAAAGGCAGGATATTCACGTGTTAATATAATCTCACTATTAGATGGTAATCATTACTATTTTAATAAAATGAGTAAATTAGTAAATATTCTTCACGTGTCAATAAGAAGGATATATTAATAGTTATCCAGCGACTCTGTTGGTCTAATTAAGAATTCATTTCTTTTAAAATGAATAAAAAATTAGCAGAGATTGGTCAGCAAATTAGTAGTATAAGGGTAATTAGGAAAAATCAAAATTACTCCACCATTAGGGTCAATCAGGTGCATTAAATTCCAGTATTTTAATTTTTTTATTTAAATAAATTTCTTTTAATTAGTAGAATAATAGGCCTAAGAAGTTTAGTGAGTCTGTGTTATTCTTTAGCTATTTAGTTGCTATTTTTTTGGCTTTGAAGGTGTTGTTGTTCAACTAGTTAAACGCAAAACTAGTTCAGGGTTCCCTTCTTTAAATCGCAATGAGGCATGCTGTGAAGGACGGAGATGTTCTAAATTATAACAAAAGCGAAAGAAATTACAATTCAGAGGAATTTAGAAATATTTCCTACATCTCATATATATATATATATATATATATTATATATATATATATATATAAGCTTTATTTGATTTTTACATAAATTAAGAAAAAGTTTTTAATATAGTTAAATTATATTTTATGTTTAACTTTTTCCTGAAATATCTCTCTATTAATGATGGTAGTGTATATAATTGGAAATGTATATGTACATTAAATATGAATATATTAAGCGATTAAACAAAAAATATCTTTTAAAAAAGAAAATAGAATTACATTTTGAAACAAATGATATATATATAGGATGGTAAACCTACGAAAATCCTCAACTATATGGCTTGTTGCTGCTTTTATTTTACCGTTTTTATTTATTAAAGGTTAATTTGGAGTGATTTTACAACAAGTCATATATAGTTGACAGTGTTTTTATAGGTTTAACCATATATCCGATGGAGGGAGTATGAATTTTTTGAAAATTTAATTTTTCCTCCAACCAAGTGCAATCACATTGCACTTCGAGATAATTACATCATACATACCCAGCGACGGATGCACATAGGGCTTAAAGAGGCCCTGACCCCAAATATATATAAAAAAAAACCAATTTTTAGCCTTAAAAAATTTTAAAAACTATATTAATTTGGCCCCCTTATTAATTAAAATTATGCTTTGACCCCGTAATTCTTTGGGCCGAGTCCGTCCCTGTACATATCATAGGCTTAAGAAATTCTCACAATTATCAAGCATTATCGTTCAAATAATTTATAAAATACAAGCCTAGAGTAAAAAAAGCAGGGGATCAAAATATTACGTTTAAACATGCCTAGAAGCTTAATATTTTTCTGTTTTCAGTACTTTTAAAGGCAATTTTGGTGGCCAAAATTAATTTGAGAAGTGAAACACCCCGTAATTTTATTTTTAAAACTTTCGAATTTTTATTAAATAAAAAATCAGAAATTTAGACTGTGTGGACTGCAAGTACTGTATAATCTTAACCCGCGTCCAAATTCGCGAGTTGGGCCCAAGCCCCAAATATAATGTCGCAATTCCTAATCGAGAACCTTCTAGACTTTCTAAAAATTAATATTGGATATTAAATATTAAATTGATTAAAATAAAACAAACCGGATTCGTAAACAAGGTTGAATTTTTCGAAAACCAACTGAAAAACCCGTAAACCAAGTAAAAACCGAGCTAAATCATTGAATTAAGTCAAATTAGTTAGAATCGAATCGAAATTGGCCCAGAAAGCTCTAGAAGACCCTAGAATATTGAAAAATTATTTTTTTGGCCCTATTGTTTCTCTCCTCTTCCCCGTTCATCCTCCTTGTCGCGCGACAGCTTCCCCCCCCTTTCTTTCATTTTTTGGCCATCGGCCATGAAATCCAGCAACAAATCACTCCGACTTCATCTTCACGATGAGAGGAACTCGCCTGTGGTATTGATTTGTGAGGTGGAGGCCTGAAACGAGAGAGAACGCGACTGGAACTCAAGTGATGTCGCGTGATGAAGTCTCAGGGGTGCTGATCATTTCATCTCCTCTGTGTGATCTTTTCCCCTCTATTAAACTGCATTTTCAATGGAGAATGGTGAAGCCACCATGATCGACAGTCCCTTTAGCAATTGCGAGGTCATTTTCGGTCTCTAGGGTCCCCATCTCGTTAATCGGACATGAGATCAGAGACCTCCTCATGAAACAGAGCAAATTGATGTAAAGAGTTGACATTTCTGGGTTATTTGGCATTTTCCAGCCACCGTGGACGGCCGCTGTCCAGTGACCGACTGGCGAGCCTCCGGTGAGGGCCCAAAAGATAGAATGATCTTCTCTTCGCGCAGATCATGGAATCATAGTCCGATTCTCAATTGGTACGCTCTAAGACTTAGTTCGTCATTTTTGTTAAAAAAATTCCAAACTTAAATTTATTGGTTAATTTAGTTAATTTCGAATTAATAGTAATAGAAGGACCTTGAAATATTAGGTTTTGAATTTTGTGAAATTAGTTCGTCATTTTTGTTAAAAAAAATTCCAAACTTAAATTTATTGGTTAATTTAGTTAATTTCGAATTAATAGTAATAGAAGGACCTTGAAATATTAGGTTTTGAATTTTGTGAAAATATTTGGAGTTTTTAGGAGAATTTGAACTTAGATTCAGTCGTCAGAAATTGTGATTAGATTAGATAATTGATAACGTAGTTTAACTAGAATTGATAGACAGTTAAGTTGTGAATTGGATTACTTAGATGATGATGCTTTTATTAAATTATAATTTAATTGAATCATTAATTCTTAATAGCTAGTCTAGAATTTAATAAACATTCAAGGATGTTGTTGATATCTTAAGTAAAGAATGGTTGAGAATATGATTGAGACAGGTTGTAAGTTATTTAATTCGTAAATTTATGATTTGATTGATTGCTCGACGAGTGGGCTGTGTGAATTGAGTAAATGATTAAATGAATGAATAATGGTTATTCGACGAGTGGGCTGTGTGAATTGAGTAAATGATTAAATGAATGAATAATGGTTATGGCGGACGGGACTAGTTGTTGTGAATTGCCTGATGGATGGGCTCTGAGAATTTATTACTGAATAGTATTAGGCGGGTGGTTTAGCCTAATTCCTAAGGAAGGTTCTGCTGAAATTTCGATAGAATCTAGGCTAATTATATATAGAAATTAAATTAATAGGTTTATTTAGATCAATTCTATACCTTGATATTTTTAAAATAAAGTTCTTTATTTATTTTATTATTCTTATGTTATTATTTAATACTCTCGTATTTATTTGAATTGGTACATGAATGTTTATTTGAGCTCTTGCATGCTAGTGTTTGATTACTTGATATGCTTGCATTTAATTGCAATATTTGATTATTTGTGTTATGATATTGCTATGCCTTATTTGTGTGGAGTTGGGATGAAGTGGGTCACCTTGGGTTTGTGAGGACGGTCCTGGAAATGATGAAAATGTGAAACTTGACCGTCAGCCAGGTATGGGAAGATCGGTGCCCCCATGTTCACCTGATGATATAATATGGGTGATACCAGATGATATGGTATGGATGATTTGGAAAACCACAAGGTGGCCTCCTGTTGGTATAGAAAAGAAAAGAGAGAATGGAAAAACATTGAGAGGGCTGGTCAAGTGAGGATTAGACTGGTCGACCATGTATGGAGGATCAACTCCTTGGTGCACATGTCATGAGAGGATGGGCCATGTGGGAGGATGGCTCATCGGGGGTTTTGGTGGTGCCACAGACCAATTTCCACGTGATGTGATTATGTGAAATTATGTGAAGGTGTTACTTATGTGAAGGTGTTAATACTTGTGAGTGCTATTGTTATGCTAATTGTGTGATTGTCTGTATGACCATATAACTAGTCGGATGACTAGATTGATATATTTTCACATTCGTGTGAATACATGTGCATGCAATAATTACTATTCCTTATAAAAACTCACATGTCGTTGCTTAACTTTTCCAGAAATTAGATACTTCCGTGTTCCGGTTAAAGCTCTGTCTCTTTCCCCGCAGAGCTAGACAAATTTTAGAGTTAGCAGTTATTTAGATTATATAACTATATGTATTAAAACTTGTTTATGTTTATGTTTAACAAGCCAGTGAAACTCTGCAGTTGTTAGGAATAAATTAAACTGATGCGGATGTTTTAAAACAATCATTTACTAGAATGTTTAAATCTGTTTTAGCCCACATTACTGAATGTATCTGTATTATAGTGTTCCGGTTAAAGCTCTGTCTCTTTCCCCGCAGAGCTAGACAAATTTTAGAGTTAGCAGTTATTTAGATTATATAACTATATGTATTAAAACTTGTTTATGTTTATTTGTTAGTGAACTCTGCAGTTGTAGGAATAAATAAACTGATGCGGATGTTTAAACAATCATTTACTAGAATGTTTAAATCTGTTAGCCCACATTATGAATGTATTGTATTATAGTTGGGCTCGAGCTATAAAATTGTATAAGATGTTAGATTTGGGCCAAAAATATAATATAAGTATGTGACTTATTATGCATAGCAATATGGGCTTAATGCTTGAAATTTACATTGATATAGTTGAGTTATGTAGTTAGGCTTACTACAGGCCTCAGAGGCTTTAAGCTTACCTGTGCCCTAGTACCGATCCAGCCCATGGAAATGGATTGCGACAAGAAGTGAGGTAGAAATATCACTTTTTTCAAGTTTGACATTTTTGGGTGCCAAATTTGAGATTTGGAGCCAAAAATCAGGTATTAAGAACACTCCAAAACTTCATTTTTTTTTTGAGTTTTCAATGCACTCCAAGACCTACCAATTTCGAGACCTTTAGTTGGACTAAAAAACTTCCTTAAATCAATCCTTCCACCATCTTCTGCTTATTTTCACCTGAGGTAGCTCAACTTAAAAGGTACTCGCTTTAAGGTCAATCATTTTAAATTTGTCTCTTAAAACTAATTCATCTTACATAATTGTAACACAAAAGTGACTATGGCTAAAAAAATGATCGGACAAGTGACAACGACAACTTTGTATTAAAATGCTCCACTATAGGAGGTTATGGCTTTGGGTGCCTCGGGGGACTTTAGTTTTGAAATGCTCCACTGTGGGAGGTTGTCACTGTGGACATGAAGGGCGGAGGAGATGGGCCATGGTGGTTTTCAGCAGCTCCTATGACTATTTACGCCAAATGGTGGCTTTGTACTGAAATGCTTCACTGTAGGAGGTTGTCCTTTAGACGGTGCCTTCTATGAAGGGCTTTAGGCACCTCGGGGGACTTTAGTTCTGAAATGCTCCACTTTGGGAGGTTGTAACTATAGACATGAAGGACGAAGGAGATGCAAAATGATGGTTCTCAACGGCTTCTGCGGCTATCTGCGCCAAATGGTGGCTTTGTTATAAAATGCTCCATTGTGGGAGGTTGTCCTTTGGACGGTGCCTCGTTGAAGGGCTTTGGTACGCCACTTAGGACCGCTTGGGTGCGCCACTTGGGATGGCTTGGGTGCCTCGGGGTACTTTAATTTTGAAATGCTCCACTTTGGGAGGTACCCATGAAAATATATTTTATGACAGGAAAAACTGGCCTTTAGTCGGTGGTTAGGGTTAGGAATTCCGTGATTAGGCCCGATATAGTGTGCACGTGCGAAATGTGATTTTTGCACGAAAACGCATGAACTCGCGTGAATTCGTGTGAGTTCGTGTGTGTTTATGTGAATTTGCATGAATTCACATGTGTTTGTGTGATTTTGCATTTTTATGTGTATTTCTGAAAAACCGTGTTGTGGCATGTAAAATAAGAAAACGTACCTATGGCCAGCGGTGTGTTGCCCCTACTTATGCGGCGAGCCATTATCGACTAAGCATGAGAGTTGTGTCGTAGCTTTTGATCTGAAAATCCCAAACTGGGCCCAACAAAACCAACAAAGCTTATAACCATGGATTAAAAAACCTTATAGGCATCACTTTTATTTCTTGGCTTGCTATGTAGCTAATGGCTATGAGGTCTTTGCTCATGGTTCATTATTGGAAGAGGCTCCCTTGTTCGGTGACCTATATGAATCCCACGATGGAGGCAGTTTGGCCCGTACCTTTGGGTTATTGTTTAGTTTTTGAAACTTCCTTTTATTGGGCTTTGCCCGTGTTTATTCTTGGGAGCTCTTTTATGGGCTTGCCCTAATTTTTTCTTGGGAACTTCTTATTGTGGGCTTGCTCCTGTTTTATTCTTTTTAACTTACTCTTGTTATGGGTTTTGCCCTAGTTTATTCTTCTGTTGTGTCTTATTCTGGGCTTTGCCCCAATTCATTCTTCTATCGTCTCTTAATGTGGGCTTGCTGCAGTTTGTTCTGAACTGCTTCTTGTTGTAGGCTTGCCCCATTTTATTTTGAAAAATGTATTTATGGGCTCTACCCCTATTTATTCTCTAACTGCTGCTTATTGTAGGCTTTGCCCCGTTTTATTCTTTGATTTTTTCTTATTGTAGGCTTGCTGTCTTTCACAGGTTCAAGCAGAAAATACTAGGAGCTGGGCCAACTGTATGAAGCGGCAAAGGTGATACTTGTGAAAGCCCTGATCCTGTAATTTCTAAAACCAGAAAAGAAAACTATGCATGGTATGTATGCATGATATGCAAATTAAGTTAATGCAAAAGCTTATGCATCAAGCTTGCATGGGTCACCATTTTATGGATTGAGAGGCTCGTTCTGATCATGGTGTCCGGCCAAGGAGTAGACATGAATAGCTGAGCTGTTAGGACCATTGAGCTCGAGGAAGATTTTGATGACA
The DNA here is from genome assembly GCF_014843425.1 of Jatropha curcas. The sequence goes on from NW_023590969.1 coordinate 710,630, forward strand.
CCCAATTTAGACTTTTGTTGTCTATACTCTGTCTGTATTTCATAGAAACTCTGAGAATAGTTCGAAACATTGTATGAGGACTTTATTGTCATTTCTGGCAGGAGACCGGTTATTAATAGATTCCCACAGTGCCCTAGTGGGATATTCATCCTGCTTCACTAATCACTTCTTTGCTTGGGATTCCATTGGTTAATATCCCATTATGTGGACCAAGAGTAGGCATTTTGCCACAATTGCTTTTATTAAAGCGGGCACAAAACTTGGATTATTCAGTCCGTTCTTATCACCAACTATCTGTTTCTGTATCATGAGCCAGTACTTTGTACTGATTGGCTTTGGTGATTGCTGTATTGTCGGGCTTTCTACTATTATAGATCATATGCGGAGTGATTGTACTCCATTTTTAGTCATTCTTGCCAAGTCTTTGACTTGACTAATAGAGTCATCTTGAAATCTCAACACCAATATTAGTTTGATGGGGATCCCACACATTATACCACTAGTCAATCTGATATGCTCTAATTTTTGCCTAAGCCGTCCTTTTCAGGTTTTCAACTTAGTGAGCTTTCTTTTATTCTTTTTTCTTTCTCTTTTTTTATTTTTTATTTTTTATTACTCTAACTTTTTCCTAAGTTGCCCTTTTTGGGTTTTCAACTTAGTGAACTTTCTTCGTTCTCTTTTTTGTTTGCCCTAACTTTTGCCTAAGCTGCCCTTTTCGGATTTTCGACTCTGCGAGCTCTTTTTCTCTCTTTTTTTCCCTTTTTTTTAGTGTCAAAATTGCGGCTTTGGGCTTTTAAGAAGCTTAAAAATGGTGGGATCACCACCAGATCGACCGCTATGGATCACAGTACTTTGCTCGATGTTGGAGATGCATCTTTGAAGATTTTATGGAGGATTGGACTGCTGTTTTGCATTATTACTGCGTTAGATGTTAGATGGGCCCACCCCATGGTAGTATATCTCTATATGCCCCTATGTGGGTTAACAATGGCCATGGCCTACTATTTGAGCCCTCTGCCTTGGCAATATAGCATCATTCAGTTTGTTCTAGATTATTCCCGCTTCAGAGGAGGCTTGATTACCCAAGGATTCATGTCTTGCTTTAATTGCATTTGGCACAATTGTATCACTGTTCCTTCTCTTGATAGAGCTGATGCTTCAGAATTTTATATAGTAACGGCAATGTGCTCATACTGAGACTGGATCGGATGCGAGTGCCATAGTTGTACTGACTGTCTATTTCTTGATAAGCCTAGGTAGATAGTTTCCTTATTTCTCTGCTCTTCAATTCCATGTTCTAATCAAAAGATTAACTATAGTTCGATAAATGGTGCACGAAATGCTATGCATAATGATTTTACTTGAAATGTTTGAAATATTCCCTTTCATTCTATATCAACAATGTAAATTTGCATCATTTGCATAATGACAAGAACTTAACACAATAAACTTTAAAGCTAATTAAAACACAAAAGGTGAATTTAATTAATTGGGCTTTACCATGTATGTTTTGTCTTAAACATAAAATTTCTTTGACCTATCTAGGTTGACTGATCCTATCAGCTCATTGTCTCTTAGATCTGATAGCTTCATTGCACCTTTTGAGAACATTCTCTTGATCACGAATGGACATTCCCAATTAAGCATGAATTTTCCCCTCGGGTCATGAATATTCGGCCTCATCTGTTTTAGGACCAAATCTCCTACACTTAACAACTTCATATTGACATTTTATTGAAATTCTTAGCCATTCTCCTTTCATATGACTGATCCATGAATCTGGCATCAAGCCTCTTTCCATATAGGAGGGTTAATTGTTGATAATGGCTTTCAACCCATTGACATTCTGGACTTCTTGATTCCATCATTATGTGCACTTCTATCTCGGATGGAAGCATAGCTGCCATTCCATAAACCAGAGAATAAAGAGTTATCTCATTCACAGACTTGGTGGTTGTCCTGTAAACCCATAAAGCATATTGCAATTTCACGGCTCGAACGCGACGATTCTCAGCCATTTTCCTTAAAATATTCTTTTTCTTTTTCTTTTTTTCTCTTTTGCAAGGCTCTATCTTTTGCTTAAATCGCCCTTGTGGATTTTCGACTTAATGAGCTTTTCTTTTTTTCTTTTCTTTTTCTTTTTTTTTCCATTTTTCATTTCTATTTTTCATCTATTTTTCTTTTTCTTTTCTTTTTCTTTATTTTTTTCTTTTTCTTCTTCGTTCTTTTTATGATATCCATTTTCGTGGCTTCTATTGCCTCATTCTTCTATGGATGATTTGGTGAAGACTTAAGATGTTCAGTTCCATACTTTGCTAACAATGTTTTCACTTCTGTTTGAAATTGAACTCCATTATCTGTCACTACATGATGGGGGATCTTGTTTCTGCAAATAAGATTCTTTCCGATGAATTTGGCCATTTGCTTGGCGTCGGTCTTCTTGAAGGACTTTGCCTCAACCCATCTTGAGAGATACTTACTGTCACCCCTATGAATTTGTGTCCATTGGAACTAGGTGGTGAGTTTTTACCAACGACATCTATTGCCTAAGTTGCAAATGCCCATGGCGAAATAGAAGGATGCGATTCTGAAGATGGAATGTGACTTAGGTCTCTGTGAATGTGACACTTGAAGCACCTTTTCAAAAAAAGAAATACTATCCCTTTCTATTGTCGACCAGAAGAACCATTATCTAAGAAACTTCTTTGCTAAGGCTTTTTTTCGCTCATGTTCGTGCTGCAAACTTCCGCGTGGATCAATTCCATTATTTTCTTAGCTTCCTTCATTGATACACATCTCACCAATACACCATTTGACATTATCTTGTACAGCTGACTGTCCAAGACTGCGAATTGCAATAACAAGCTTTGTAAGGCTCGTTTGTCATCTCTGGTAGCTGATTCGGGATAAACTCTCTTTGTCATCCATTGCAAGATATCATGGAACTATGACTTATCATCTTTCAATGATGCTTTGTTTAGATCTCTTGTAATCTAAGCACACTCTGAGCCATCCATTCTTCTTAGGAACTGTAGCAATGTTGACTAACCAATCAGGACAGCGACCTATAAGACTTAGTGTCAACCTACTTGGCCGCTTCCTCTCTAATCTTTTCGGCCCATTTCAGTCTCAATCTTCTTCCCCTTTTGCTTCACTTGCTTGGCCCCATGATATAGTGGAATAGTGTGCTCAGCTATCTGCCAATGATCACATGTCTTTATAACTCCATGTGAAGGCTTCTTTCTTACCCATGAGTAGATTTTGAAATTTCATGTTTAATTCTTGCGTCAGGTTAGGCCCAATCAATAAATTTTATTTTGTGTTAGTATTAAATTCAAGCATGCGTGATGAATTTATTTTAAGAATGCGCATGAGCTTATGTACTTTGATGAATGGAATCGTCGGGAAAGAAGTCATACAAATAAACAAAATTAAAATGCATTTTATTGAATAATAGAGAAACTATTTACAGTCAGCAACAAAATTAGACACATCAAGAGAAGGGGATCTGGCCTCCTCAAAGCTCTCCTTTGTGGCAAGATCGACAACAACCTCCTCGGTGCTTTCTTTATTCTCATGCTTGACTTCCTTATTAGGGTGATTCCCTCTCGCTCGACTCCTTTCATCCCCTTGAGTTTTCTCTTTTCTTTCTCTTTCTTTTTTTTTTTCTTCTGTTTCTTCTTTTTTTTCTATTTTTTTTTCTCTTTTTTGCCTTGGCCTTAACCAATTAGAACTTTGACCTTTGAGAGCTTTGACTTCCTCGTGCGGTGCTACGGTGGTTGTAAAGGCTAGATATGATGCATGTATGCATGAATGCATGAAGATGAAAATATAACACAATATATAATCATGCAACATAACATCATGAAATGCAACTAATGTTATATTCTATCATAGCTTGATCATGAGTGCTCGAGACGGAGATTAGAGAAGGGCTCTCGAGAACTGATAGGATCAAAACGTGCCTTATTTTGCAGCCAAATGTTTATAAGCACCTTTTGTTTATATTCGTCTTCTTTCTTCTCTTTTTTTTGCTGTGTTTTTTTGTATCCCTTTCTTTTTGCCTCAAGTGTGAAAATACTTGAGTAGGGTTCTTTGTTTATATACATTTGAGTTTTTGGGCACTCACAATATTTAGCACAAAATAGACTCATTTCATTGCTTTTCAAAAGTTGACTTTTTACATTGATTAGTCTTTTGGCCCTAACTAGGTATTTGCAACTTTTGAAACTCAAAGCCTAAGAGGTTTTTGTTTATATACATTTGAGTTTTTGGGCACTCACAATATTTAGCACAAAATAGACTCATTTCATTGCTTTTCAAAAGTTGACTTTTTACATTGATTAGTCTTTTGGCCCTAACTAGGTATTTGCAACTTTTGAAACTCAAAGCCTAAGAGGTTTTGGTATGGCTTGGCATCCTTTAAGGTGAAGTGCCCAATCTCTACAAGGTGGTTGGCGATGTTATGCATGAGCGTGAACTGCACCTCCACAACTTGGAAGAGAGTAATGGCCTTGAATTGAGCTTGCTTAATTTCAAGCAAGAGTTGATGAGCCTCTTCTAATTAGTCTTCCTTGGTCCGTGTCGGAATCGGAGGAGCTTCCCTCTTAGGCACTTGGGCTTTGGCCTTATAGTCAACATTTGAAAGAGCTAGTTTGGCTCGTTTTGCATCTAGCATTTCTCTCAAGTCCTTTGCCCTTCGGCGCTTTGAACGTCGAGATCGAGCTATGATAGAATATACCTTTATGGCTATAATGAAACAAGTTATGTGATCCATGAATAACACACAATATAATCATAGCATTTATATACAAACAAAGGAGAATGAGAGTTAGGAAATGCATGATCTCCACCTTTATATCTCCCACACACGATTCATGGTCAAAAGTCTTTTTAAAACCCTAGGACATATTGGTTGGGCCCATAAGCCATCATGGATTTTTGGACCAACGCCTCTCGCATTTATTGTATGAATGAAAGAATCATAAAATTTATTAAGGTAATCCTAAAGGAAGGAACTAGGGTAAATTATATGAGCTTTGGTCGAGTTTATTAAGTCTTGGGTTCCATAAGGGAGAATTGGTTGTTTCCTCCCATTTGCTTTAGGTCTAAGCAAATGGTGATAACGAATTGTGCCAATTCTTTTGATATACCAAAAGGTACTTGACTTATGGGTAGTGTATATTAGTGGCAGATCCTCTTTTGATATACCAAAAGGTACTTGACTTATGGGTAGTGTATATTAGTGGCAGATCCAAACAGTCAAATAGAGTGAAAGGATCACAAACCCCAATATCACCTTTAGGGTTTAGGGTAGAAAAGAGATTAAGAAGAGATAAATACACGAATGACATTTATAAGTACAAAAAAGTAAACTCAATTTAAAGTTAATTGCATTATTAAAGATTGTGAATAAGTGGACAACTTTTGGAGTCAACTCTGTACTTGAACCCAAAACTGAAAATTAGAGATTCTGGGTTCGATCCTAGCAGAGTCGCCAAGCTGAGGATGCAAATTTTTTTTTTCCAAAAAAGAAAAGAATCAAATCGAGCGAGCTTGATTGATTTAATTTAATAAATTGGTTATCTTTATTTAACCCATTCAATGATCCTCAGGAAAATGTTCTATTACTTTGGTAAAAGTTTTATTTTAGGAGTCACCATCCTTATTAGGCAAAAATTCTCAAAAATTAGTCGATTCTTTAGAATCGACTAACTCGGTTTTAAACCATAGATAGGGTCTAGGAGTTAGGTACGATATGGGAAGGTGTTAGACACCCATATCGTCCGATTAAACTGGCCTCCTTGTTGTCCATTAATTCAAAATTACTCAACAATACCGTTAACTGAAATTTGAGGGTAAAAATCTTTTGATGCAATTTTCAAAATCATGTCAATCATGCAAATTAACAGCACATCTAAAATAAAATTAAACATCCAAAGATGGGGGTGAGGAGAAAAGAGTACAAACCAAATCCTAAAATACATTCTACCCATTAATCCCTCCAAATTTCCCAATCCCCTTAATTAATTACATAAAAGCAATAAATGAAATCCATTAAGGTCTCTTGCATTTTGCCAATATAGAATATAGAACCAAAACAATAAAAAGCATCCATACAACACCAACAACATCAAAAACATCATTCACAAAATCTAAATCATACATCCAGAAACATAGAGCACTCATTCATTCACTAAATGATTAAATGATGCATGTTCATAATACAAAATGAATGAATAAAGAGTTAGGGCAATAATAATCATAACACATTGAATAAAGAGGCATAAATTTAAAGGACAAAATATTTAAAGTGCTTGAAAGTAAAGGACATGAATATAAAAGGTAATAATTTAAAGATTTGAACAAGATTAGAGTTCATGGTCTTCATGTTCATCATGAATGATGAACAAATACACTAATCACTACTCTCAACCTTGTTTATTGATGTTTATTTGATCCATCTGTGACCAAAAACACATCCTAAACTAGTTAAGGTTGGGGCTTTACCACTCGATATCCGAATCGGGACCATTTTATTGATTATTGGGTTTTTGAACCTCTGAACTGAAGGGTCTAGTGCCTCAGGAGAACTGGCGTGTGCCATATGTGGTGGCACCAGGCCGTTCCTTGATCTGGAGGGTTATAGAGCAAGAACAGAGTCAAAAAGGGCTGTTGTAGATGAAGTGGCATGTGCCACTGGCTTGTGGCGCACGCCACACGTAGTGACTTGCGCCACTACACTTGGCAGTACGCCACAAAGGCATATAGAACCCCCTTTGGATGATCTCGAGTTTCGCTCGCAACAAGACTAAAAAATGATTCTTAAACACCAAAAATGAAAGGGAAAAAGATAAAGAAATGAAGTAAAGGCCTATAGGTACTACATTTTCGGAGATTTCCTCAAAGTCCTATGCAAGAATGAAAAAAGAGACCCAAAGGGTTGAGTTCTAGATTCAAGAATCCGAGATTAAGGTCTAATAAATGTGTTTTTTGGATTTCTAATGGATCCTTAAGGGTTTTGGAGATTGAAAATCAAAAATAACAACTTGGATCAAAGAGAAACAAAAATTTCTTTGATTCTTGAGTTGAGTTTTTAAATGGCAAGATTTTCCCTTGGTTTTCAAAAAAAATCCTCCCTTGATACTCTCCCCATTGCCCTATTTATAGGCAAGTAGGGGTGTGTGGCCCTATTTTAGGGTTATATGATATATCCGGTGTGGATGTAGGCTAGCATTTCTATTGGAAAATAGGAGGTTTCAAAGTCGATGCCTGACATGGCAAAATGCCACTGGTAGGCCCCAAAATAGTTCCAGGCCACTTTTACCAAATCAGATCGGGTGATATATAAAACGAGGCAGTGTGTCTAGAAGTGCACTGGGCGGGCTCGACGCGCTTCTCGGACCCGGTTTCGTCGCGAAACGCTATGTAACCTAAAAAACTAAAAACGGTTAAATACATGTATTATCTCAGCCACGGACCGATGCTCTAAAAACTGGGACAATCGGCAATCTTGATCCAAACTTATGTGAAAAACGGTTTGTCATCACTAAGCCTTTAGGGGCAAAATTTGAAAACGGTTTGTCATCACTAAGCCTTTAGGGGCAAAATTTGAGCGTCTGTAGAAGCAAAGCCTGGTAAAGAACTATTTACCATGGATTTTGACCTGCATAATAACCCCCTAGGTGCTTGTTAAGGATTAGTTGTAAATAAAACTCTATTAGGAGTTAGATTTCTAATAGGTTTATAGTATCTTGTATGTGTATATATATGTGTCCCTATTGATGATGTGTCCCTATTGATGAATCAAAAATAAGAAAATATTTTTCCATAATAAACTCACATGGTATTAGAGCCTTTGGCTCATTAAAACCCTTTTTTTCCCATTTGCGTTGAATTTCCGGTGGCTGTTAGTCTCGGTGACAGTTCTAGGGTCACCGTTTTGTCTCACCGCCTACCTCAGAAGGTTCCTCCGCTGCTGATCGGCGTTCCCTCCAAATCCGGTCACCGGATTCCCTACGCGTGGGCCTCACACGCCGTCTTTTGTTTTTTGCTATAGTACCACGCGCGGCGCGTGGAGGCGCGTCCGGCTGTTTCCGGCGATCGCAATTTTTTCTCTGGCTTCGTTTCCACTTCAGTAGTCTACTCAGGTGGTTATTTTTCCAATCCGGCGAGGTTTTGGTAGGGGCGTTCTCAGTTTTGTCAATTTGGCGTTTTAGGTTATTTTTGCTCCTGTTTGCATTGAAAGGCTATTTATTTTTGGTATCTCTTTCTGTGTTGCTGGTAGGGTGTTTAGTTTTTATTAATAATGAATCCTACACCTACAGATTCTAAAACTATTAATAATGAATCCTACACCTACAGATTCTAAAACTACCATTACTGAATTGATCCCAGCAATGAATAAAATCACAGAACATAAATTTAAAGGACCTAACTATTTAGATTGGAGTAAGACAATTAGAATTTATTTATGGAGTGTTGAAAAAGATGATTATCTCACTGATGATCCACCAACTAATGACACTCGACAACATTGGCTCAGGGAAGATGCTAAGTTATTTCTCCAGATTCGCAATTCTATTGACAGTGAAGTGGTTGGGTTAATCAATCATTGTGAGTTTGTTAAAGAATTAATGGAGTATCTTGAATTTTTGTACTCGGGAAAAGGTAATCTGTAGCGCATGTACGAGGTCTGCAAAGGATTTTATCGAGCCAACCAGCAAGATAAGCCCCTTACAGCCTATTTCATGGAATTTAAGAAGATTTACGAGGAGCTTAATGTTTTATTGTTTTTATTGCCTTTTAGTCCCGATGTAAAGGTTCAACAGACCCAGGAGAACAAATGCTGTGATGATTTTCTTGCAGGTCTTGCTCTGTTTGAAACTGCCAAATCACAGGTTCTTTCAGGCAGTGATGTTACCTCTCTTCAGGAGACTTTTGCTAGATTGTTACGAACTGAGGGTTCTCATAGCCCTTCCCCTTTTGATAATAGTGCCTTTGTGAGTTGACATCAGGTATCTAGGCAGCCAGGAAATAGAGGAAGAGGAGGAAATAACCGTAGTAATGGACCAATTACTTGGGAGGCAAGTATTCTTATCTGCCATTATTGCCATGAACCTGGTCACACTAAACGGTATTGCAAGAAACTGATAAATAAGCCCCCAAGGGTAAATATGGCCACTCAAGATTCTGCAGTTACTTCTTCTGATAACACTGTAACAATTTCTGCTACGGAGTATGTCTGCTCGGAGTTAGCTGAGCTCTCTTAATACCGTGTCTTCTAAGTCTACTGATTCCTCATTGCTGCTGCTCTATGCCAATTCAGGTACTCCTTCATGTCTATGTCTACCTCATAGAGTGGGATCAGTTGATTCTGGTTGCTCAGATCACATGATGGTAACCCTAGTCTCTTATCCTCATTAAAAAAACCTGAACTATTTAATCGTCATGTTACTCTAGCTGATGGGTCCACATCTTCTGTCAAGTGTATTAGCACTGCCAATCCCATTCCATCTCTTCCATTGTCTTCTATTTTTTTGCTTGCCTTGTTTTTTGTTTAATCTACTACTGGTTAGCAAAATTACTCATATACTAAATTGTTGTGTTAAATTTTATCATACATATTGTGTGTTTCAGGATCTTTTGACGAAGCGGATTATTGGTAGAGGACGTGAGTCTGGTGGCCTTTATCTTCTGGATGAACGCGTTTCGTTATCTAACATGTTTCATTATCTCTGAGTTGTGTCGGTGCTCTATCTCCTCTTGAGGTTCATTGTCGTTTGGGTCATCCTTCATTGTCTACTTTAAAGAAGTTGTGTCCATAGTTTCAGTCTTTGTCAATTTTAGAATGTGAATCTTGTCAATTTGCCAAACATCATCTTTTACCTTTAGTTCCTCGAGTCAATAAACAGGTTTCATCCCCTTTTTGAGTTAGTTCATTCTGATATTTGGGGTCCATGTCCTGTTATTTCTAAAACTGACTTTCGGTATTTTGTAACGTTTGTGGATGATTATTCTCGTGTTAATTGGTTATTTTTAATGAAAACTCGCTCTGAGATATTCTCTATTTTCTGTTCCTTTTGTGCTGAGATTAAAACTCAATTTAATACCTCTGTTTGCATATTGCATAACATCTACTTGATATTGCACAGTGATAATGCTAAGAATAATCTATCTAGTTCTTCCAATCTTATATGTCAACAGAATGGTATTCCTCCAATCAAACATCTTGTGTTGATACTCCTTCTTCAAAATGGGGTGGCAAAAGAAAAAATAGACATCCTTCTTGAGGTTGCCTAGGCACTTCTATTCCAAAATGAAGGTCCCTAAACATTTTTGGGCTTGATGCTATCTCTACTGCCATGTTTTTTGATTAATCAGCAATGCCTTCTTCTATAACTTAACGTGAAACATTCCTTATAATGTCTTTGTTTCCTTCTAAGCTTCCTGTTTCCCTTGTACCTCGTATTTTTGGTTTGTACTGTTTTGGTTTGTGATGTTCGTCCACAGGTTTCCAAATGGGATCCAAAGTCCCTTCGTTGTGTTTTCCCTTGGTTATTCTCGACGTAAAAAAGGTTTATCAATTTTTCTCTCCCCGATCTCCCGATCTTGACCGTTATATTATTTCTGTAGACGTCACATTTTTTGAGAATACTCCATTTTCCCTTCTTCTATATATAAGAGTGAGGGGGAGGATGATGAGTTTTTACTTTATGCTATCCAACAATTTCATAACTCTCCTACTCCTGCTCCTAGTCCTGAACTTGCACCTACTCCTGCTACAGCATCCACTCCTATTCCCGCTCCTGTACCAGCATCTGCTCGCCCTTGTTTTGAATAGGTTTATTCCAGGAGACCAGGAACTCTTGACTCACTTCCTCCACCTGCCGCCTTAACAGAAGATCCAGTTCACTCCACTCAACATGAGCCTGTGCCATCCACTCCCCAGTCAGACCTTGACCTTCCTATTGCCCTTCGAAAAGGTAAACGCCAGTGTACCTATCCTATTTCCTCTTTTGTTGGTTATGATCATCTTTCTTCTTCATCTCGTTGTTTTGTAAGTAACCTAGACTCTGTCTCTATACCTAACACTGTTGTCCAAGCTTTATCCCATCCTGGTTGGTGTGCAGCAATGAAAGAGGAGATGGTTGCCTTAGATACGAATGGTACTTGGGATCTTGTGCCTCTCCCGCCTCCTCCCGGAGGTAAGAAGGCTCATATGGTTGTAAGTCGGTTTTTCATCGTTAAAGTGAATCTGATGGGGGACCGTTGCCTCGTCTCAAGGTTCGATTAGTTCAAAGGGCTATTCTCAGATTTATGGCCTTGATTTATTCTGTTTTTTCTCCTGTCGCCAAATGTCTTCTGCTTTGTCTTATTTTATTTTCTTAGCCAGGCCACTTTTTGACTGGCCTTTGCATCAGCTGGACATTAAGAATGCTTTCCTTCATGGGGACTTTCAGGAGGAAGTTACATGGAGCAAACCACCAGGCTTTATTGCAGGGGAGTCGTTGGTAAGTGTTAAACTTCGGAATTCTCTTTTATTGGTTTAACAATGCTCGAGCTTGGTTTGTAGATTTTGCAATGTTACATCGATTTTGGCATTGCAGAAGATACTTTCTGTCATTTTTGTATTTTTCAAGAAAGTACTAAGACTGTATTGATTCTTACTTGTGGTTATGTGCATGACATTGTTATTACAGGGAGTGATTCACCGGCTTACATCACTCAAGTCATTTCTCTAGACCAGATTCAGAACAAAGGATCTTAGGATTGTGAAGTATTTTTTGGGGTATTTGAGGTGTTTAGGTGTAAGAGAGGCATCTTTTATCTCAAAGGAAGTTTTCTTATCCTCAAAGAAGAAGTCCTTGATCCAACCACCCCCCCCCCCCCCCCCCCCCTACTGAAGGAAATTGAAAGGTTGGTGCCAAGCCATGCAGTTGCTCCAATGACTCCTAATTTGCAACTTTCAATGATGGTGAGTTATGATGATCCTGAGATGTGTAGAAGGTTAGTGCACAAATTGAATCTACTTACCGTAACACCCAGATATTGTTACCTCTGTGTGCGTCTTAAGCCAGTTTATGTCTTTCTCCTACTGTTATCCTGGGGATAAGCTTTAAGTTGTGCTACTTGAAAGGTAATTCAGGTCGATAGGCTGCTTTACAGTAATCATTAGGCATTTGAACATGAATGTTTTCAGATGCGGATTGGCAGGTTCGAAGTTGATAGAAAATTCAACTCGGAATATTGTTTTCTTTGCATAAGGTGGTAACCTGATATCGTGGAGGAGCACAGAAACAAAATGTAGTCTCACGAGTCAAATGCTGAATCGAATTATCGAGCTATGGGCACAATACTGCTTGTGAGTAAAATTTGGATTCGTCAGTTTGTTAGAGAATTGGTTCAAGTCATCCTGCCCTGCAAAGTTTAGTATGCGTTGTGATAATCAAGCTGCTCTTTACATTGCATCAAATCAGTATTCATGAACGACAAAAACATATCGAGATTGATTGTCATTTCATTTCGTGAAAAGATACAACAGCGTGTACTCTACGGACACGTTCAAACAAGTGAACAGTTAGGGAATCTTTTCAAAAAGCTCTAATGGGACCTTGGGTTAACTATCTTTGTAACCAAAGTTGGGCATTGAATTAAATATCATGCTCCACTGAGGGGGTGTTAAGGATTAGTTGGTAAATAGGAACTCTATTAGGAGGTTGTAAGATAGAACTCTATTAGGAGTTAGATTTCTAATAGGCGTTTATAGTATTTTGCATGTGTTATATATATGTTCCCTATGTTGCATGAATCACAAATAAAGAAAAAATATTTTTCCATAATAAACTACAGTGATAATATAAAAGGCGCGATATGCTATTTTGGCAGGAATGGGACTTGGCTGAGACCAAGATAGGTTACGGTACGCTTGCATTAATATTCGATTGCAGAAACCTCCTTTCGAGCTTTGATTCTTAGGACCGGACCCACCCAAGGACCGAGCAGGCGTTGGAGGATGCCAAGATGTTGTTGTGGAAAGAGATGGAACCTAGGGACATTGCGAGATACGCCCATATTTGATGACACGTGTTTTCGCATCCGTATATAAATAACTCGATACAAAAGGCGTAGTTCAAATGCATAGCTGATCAGTAAAAAAAATCATCAAAAAATCAGTGTGCCAAATAGACAAGAACCATCACTTTAAATCAGCCATAGTTCTCTACATTATGGGGTTTCGCAGACAAGGCTTGAACACCATTAGAAAATAAATTTAAAAGAGCTTCTCCAACAGCACGCTTAGAGCCAAAATCGGATTGAAATAAGCCTCAAAAAACCAACAACTTCCAGAAAGGTCCAACACCGGACCAGATACTACAGTGTTGAGGAGCCAGTAGGTAGCCGACGTCCAGCAACGGGCTAGCTTCCGCAAGGCCTTGCCAGTCCGCTCAGGATTGAACCTTAACTCCCCCCCATCCACATTGCTTAAACTTGGACACCCCCACTTACCTCCTAAGCCTATAAATACCCCCCAAAAAAAAAATCTCATCAACACACACATAAACTTGCAAAAAAGGCTTGGAGCATATAAGCAACCTATTTAAAAGGCCTTTGCTCCTATAAGTCTTTTAGCAAGTGTGGATTTTTTAATTAAGTGAAAGCTACCAATAGTTTTAAGGGTTTTTCATTACTAATTTTTGAAGTTCGTCAAAGGACTCCCTGAGTTGAAGATTTTAATTGCATGCCACTCCGAGGACACCGTTTTAAAAGCAACTATAGATTGTAGGGTCCACATCCCTTTTAATTTTAATGTCTTTAATTTAATTAGGTTAGATTTAGTATTTAATTTTAGTTTCTAGTTTAATTAATGCTTCACTTTAGTTTAATTTAATAAAAGTCTAGTTTATTTCAATTTAAATGCCTAGTTAAGTTTAATTTAATTAAAATGCCTAGTTTAGGCTTAATTTAATGCCCTTTTAAATTGAATAATTAAGTTTAACTTTTAATTTACTTAGATTTAAATGCCAGGTTATTTAGCATTAAGTTAATTTCGAATTAATTAAATATTTGCCATGGCCCTTAGAATTAATTAATTTAGGCTAAAATTTCAATTAATAAGTAAGCTAACTAATTTTAATTACTTAACATAGGATTAATTAAATTAAATTTAGGCATTTAAATTATAGAATTGCCATGACACTTAGAATTAATCAATTAGCAGTAGAATAAATTAATCTGGACTTAAATCAAACATTCTTAGTTAGACTTTAATCGGATTATTAGGATGCATTGGATTAAACTTAGAATTCATTAGGTTGCATGTTTCCCTTTTAGCTTAGGTGTAATTAATTGTTTTCTTAATATAAGAATAACCAATGGCTGATTTAATTAGGCCTACCTTTTGAATTCAAATTACATACATCGCATGTTTAGCTTAGTTTAAAATAACCGCTTTAATACTTAAATGCTTAAACTTAGCTTTTTAAATCACCTTACTATAGATTAGAACTTTGAATTATTTAAGCATCTTTTTTCGTACACTTAGAAAATAAAATTAGGACACTACACCTATGACTTAACACTTTGATTGAGTATGGACTTTAAGCCACTTCATATTTATTTCATCTTATGTAATTGCCTTCGATGTGAGACTCTAAGCCTTGAATGGGGCCGAGACAACTTAGATGAATGGATATGATGCTTATTTCCTTTAGCTTTTCCTTATGCACACCCTTTTTCACTTTCTTCTTGAGCTTTTGGCAACAAAAACGCCAAAACGAAACCATTTTAAACACTTAAATAGCGACTAAAGCCTTCTTTTTCAAAACCTCTTAGCGAATATAAAGTCAATTGAATTTCACTTTTCAATCAATGGTTGATAAAAGCCTCTTTCTCAAAACTGGCAAGTAGAGTCCACTTTCTCAATTACATTGGCGACTAAGCCAGCAGTTTTCACAAATGTTTTTCGACTAAATGCCGGCTTTGTTCTACATTCATTGGCGACCAAAGCCAAAATAAGACACTTATTTTTTTTTCATCAAACCTTTGGCGACTAAAGCCACATTTTTCAATCATTTCAGTGACTAAGCCACATTTCAAATCAAAGTGACATTGTTTGCACTCAACGGTCACTCAAAGCGAACCTATTCAATCAAAACTATCATGAGCCCCTGTGGGAATAGCTCAAACTTTGCAAGCTGCGAAAAAGCCGGTTTCCCTTGGCCGCTAGGCGGTGTGGCAAGCCGCCTCTAAAAGCGCCGGTTAGCGCTTATCGGCCGCCGTGCGACAGCGGCTGCAGGTCGCCTGTGGAATACTCAAATTTTTTGAGGCTCAAAAGGCCTGTTTTTTCCGGATGCGAACAGTCGGCCGGACGGAGGCCTTTCGAAAAAAATCACCGCGAAGTATTGCCAATATGTACTTGAAAGTTCCGAAAAATTACGAGGATTTCACGGAACTGGTCCCGGGAATATTTTTTTGGAGGTTCCGGGAACTCCCGGTAAGCCCCTCGGAGTGAAACTTGCCTGCCCGGTGGCTTCAGGCCACCGGAGCCAGCGCCGAGCCGGCGGGCCCATGCCGCCGAAGGACCGGCCGGCTCGGCCACCGCGCGGGAAGCCGCCGAACTTGCCGCGGTCACCGAGGCAACGACAGGCCAAGCCCGACTGGCTCCGGCGGCCCTTATCACCCTCTGGCGGCGGGCCCCTCCGCCAAGTCTCCCGAGGCAGGCCTTCGCTCAACGGCTTACCGGCGGCCCGTGCGCGCACACCCCCCGGCCGAGCCGGCAGGCGGAGGAACCGAGCCGGGCCGCCGCGGCCAATCCGCAGAAAGCTTGTGGGCCCCGTGTCCGCACGCCGACACCCTACACTCGACCCTTTCTCACCGTGCTCCCTCCCAGCCTCTCGTCCGCACCACTACTCTTCCGAACGCGTTGTACCAACCTTTACCACCGGGGTTGGCTCGCACACCCAGTCAGCGCGTCCTCCCCCCCTACGGCCCTCAGTCCGCGTAACAAACCGAGCTTACTCACGGCCGCCGGGCGGGTCGCCGAGCGGCGGTCCACTCCGGCGGCCCGGCCGCCGGCGCGGCGACCCGGCCACCGGAAACAGTCCCGGTTTGCGCCTTAATTACAGGCCTCGGGCCTCCTTTTTTTTCCTCACTCAGTCTGTGTTGGGTACGGATACGCTTCCTTGTGCTCCCTCCTGCTTCTGCGAATTCTTTACTGCTTTCTTGCATTTTAGCTAGTTTTATTGCTTTCTTTGTTTTGATTTGTGGTCATTAAATATTAATTAATTAATTAATTTTCCCCTAACGAGTTAAGTGCTTAACTGGGAGTTATAGAGAAGTGCCGTCGACTTAAATCAGGTACACAAGCTAAACATCTATCATTTAATTTTAGCCTTCATGCATGCTTTCTTTTCTACTCCTCCTAAATTCTCATAACTGCATAAATGCATTCATATCATCCACTAGGCAAACAAATCTGCGCCTCCAATAAATAAAATTAAGCTTAGATGCCACGGTAATCCGATAACTCGTGGTATTTAAAGCCTGGTTAAATTCGACCCAATACTGGCTAAAAAGCCTAGTTAATCAATAACTAGTGGTGAAATTGCCTTTTATTCGAACTTCGACTAGTTTTGGTGCTTAAGATCTAATTATCATCAATTAATTGTGGACTAAAAAAGGCCCTTAATTAAACACTTTTTTTATTATTGGCAAATTAAATTGCCTATATCTCAATTTAATTAATCAACCTTTAGGCAAACAAAATTACTATAAGTTTGAGATTGATCAAGTTTTTTCAGCGATAACAATCGCTCAAAATCAAATTTTTTGCTAAAAGCTTAATAAATCACTTTTGGCAACAAATTGGCCTTACAATTTGTGAGACACATTAATCAGTTTTCATAGTCGCTATAAAGCAATATTTTTGGCTAAAAGCCTGCCTATAATAATCGCTCTTGGCAAAACAATATTTTGCCTTATCAGGTTGAGACGTTAATTCTTTTTTCATAGCGGACAAAATCGCTTCGACATTCAAAGTCTCTTGGTAAATGCCCTTAAAACACTTAATCAATCTTTTATGAGCTTAAAGCCTTAACATTCAATTCATCTCTTGGGACAATTGCGCTTACATCAATCCAACTGTGTTGGCGACAATCACGGGCCCAATCAACTTCTTTTGCGCAAACCAATCTGCCACAATCATCTCTTTTCTCGGGCCTAAAATGAAATCCAATTCCTTTCGGCGTCAAACAGCCCAATCAAACGCTCCGCCTTCTCGCGCAAACAACATTGCCCTAAATCAAACTTTCTTGGCTAACATGCTCTCAGAATCCAATCATTCTTGGACGTGTCAAAATTTTGCGCCTAATCATTTTTGGCGACTAATCGCCAAACGAAACCCTTTGCAACAGTAATGCCTCTAATCCATTTCTGGCGACAAAGTCGCGTCCCTTAACTCCTACTTATTTGAGCTAGAAGCCTTAAATTTCAATCTACTATATGAGACTAGCCTCTCATCATCACTCATTTTGCAAGTGCAAATTGGCCTAAATCAATTCCTTTCTATAGCGGCTATAAGCTTAATCACAGTGCAATTTTTGGGCAGTTCGACAAAGTTGTCCACTCCAATCAACACTTTGCGGCACAGACTGCCTAATCACAGTCCAATCGCTGTCTGGGTCAGACCCACAACATAAAAACTTGCACATATAGGCATACACTCCAGCCTCATGCATTTCAACGCTCCCATTCAAATGGCCCTTCACTAAGCACAGGCCATAACCTCGAACTTACGTTACTCCTTGATCTCTCCACTTTCGATACTAACCTCCATCTGTCGGGTATTCTCACCCGAGTGGCCAGATCGAAATTTCAATTACAAACACATTGTTCATTTGGAGTCCAATACTTATCTTCCTTGCAACACAGCCTACATCCATTCACTATTGTTAGCTTTCAGCAGACCATGACATAGTTCGGGATATCCATCTCGGTTTGCATACAATGCCTCTGGCATTGAGCTAATTAATCTATAACTAGGTTAAGTAAAAGTGAGTCACTTAGGGTTTTCCTAGTTTACGCGTAAAACAATTAAACAACTCCGGTGCCGGGACTCATTCATCACGTTTGCATTTCTTCCTTCTTTGTCCACATTGCATTCATATGCCCATGATATTTTGGGGAGGGGTTCACACCTCCTACCAAGCGTTATTGGAAAAGATCCGAAGACGGAGTTAATCCAGACGGGCCATTTGTCGGTATGGTCAGCGAAAACTGTAGGAAACTCCTTATCGGTTCCTTTTTCGGTTGATTATTCATGCTCAGTTTACGTTAATGATGTAGTTGGCGGCTTTGGGCGCTTTTTAAATGGTGTTTGATGTGTTTAGAGTCGCCATTCTTAACTGTTTTGTTTCGGAGAAAATATGACGGTTCAACCCCCGTGTGTGACTCTAATGTTGTCCACAAGGAATAAAATGCACTAGCCTCGAATATTGGCGTTGCGAAGGACTAGATTTTCGGCTTCTTTTCATATGAATCAACGGTTTGGTGTAATCTAGAAATCAAATAGTGGTTTGCATTTTGACAATTTCAGGATTATCGATGCATGAGACATAGCTTTTAATGCATGTGCAACTATAACCCAAACATTAAAAGCTTTAAATAATGCAATAAGTGTTGTTCAATTTGGAGGGGGGCCTGATTTCTAGCCTTCATTTATTGAGGATTCGGAGTCGCGATATGTCCCCTAAGTATCTTTGAGACCGGCGTCAGCTTGGTTAGTGTCCCTGCTACCTAGGTTGAAATCTTAGATTTATGCCTTTGTGCCTCGTTTGTATGAGGGGATCAGGGCACATGGTTCTATCATCGAACTGGATGTGGGGTTTTACCCATTCTCAGGATGGGCTTGAAGGATGCTGGACGGCGACCGGTTTTAGCATGCATTAGGCATTAGATGGATGCGGACTTGAAGTATTAGGGGCTGGACGACTGGCTTAAATGATAAAAGGTCTAAGTTTTTAGTGATTATACCCAACGTCTATTTTCTAAGGTCGAGAGGTCGTTGCATTGTGCGTGCAGCTTCAGAGTTTCCAGATTTGCCTTTCTCACATCAAGGAGAGACGAGTCTTGCTCCAAAATATTGTAAGGATGGGCACTATAGCCCAATATGTCTTTATAAATATTGTTTCATTAACATTATTATTAATTATGGGTTTAAATTAATAATAAAAAATTAACTTAATAGTAGCTTTGGTCCAGGAAGGACCAAAAGTTGTGAAAAATTAACATCGAAAAGCATCGGCATTTGAGAACCAAAATTTGGGTTTTGCTCAACTAAAGAAGAGAGCAAAATCAGACTTTTATGGACTTAGATCGAACTTGGGGGAGAGGAGAGAGAAGTCACTGAGGCTTGAAAACATTCAATCAAACAATCAAGAGGTGGGAACATGAGGGGGGAGGAGGTGCCTTTTTATAGGCCCAAGAGGCTGCCAGGCAAAAAATTGCAGTCTAGGCCATTCTAAAAATGATATCGGCCACCTCTCTTACCAGTTCGGTGGCATTGACCTTCGGTGAACCTTGCG
>NW_023590969.1:730712-761149 GCF_014843425.1 Jatropha curcas
TGTTGGTCATCCAATTTGTGGAAATGACTGCTTCTTTTTAACTTGCTTTTTCCAAAATGTGCAGCAGGCCGCTTGGTCTTTTGTCCTTATGGCTGAAAATGATTTGTTTCTCTACCCTGATGGGCGGAGAGCTTGCAGTTACCCATTTTTGGACCCAACTTTGATTTTCCTTAGCTTTTGTCCTTGGATTTCTTTCTTTGTTGCAGAAGTTTCCTTTTGACCTCCTTTTTGACCAAGGGTTCCGTTTTGTCCCCCCCCCCCTTTCTCCCTTCCCCCCCTCCCTTCACGTTTTTTTTCTCTTGCTCACTGTAGAAGCAGCTCCTCCATAAAGAATTTCGAGGCAACTTGAATTCTGAGATTGGACGTGAGTTAGTGTATGGGACAGCATTGCGACTTCGTGCAGACCCAATTCCAAGTCCAAAACATATTCTTTATTCTGTCGCTGTTTAGCGCAAAATTCCGGACACCTCTCTGTAATTTTATTGCGAAGTAAAACGACGTCGCACAATTAAAATTTGCGACCGATTTTAATGAAATTATCGGTCGCAAAATTTAGGGCTTTAAATGCCAGACACCCTCCTTCTTCTTTCTTTCTTCTCCTCCTCCTCTCCTCTCCGCAGTTCGCAGCGCCGCTCCAGCTCTTCCTGACGCCGCTCCAGCCCGCCTGACGTCGCCAGCTCCGCTCCGTTGGAACTCCGGTCACTCCATTGGTGTTTGGAAACAATTTCAAGTAAGTTTTGGTTTGCGATTATTTTTTCGATTTTTTTTTTTTTTTTTGATAGGAAAGAGTATAAACGAATGATTAGAACTAATAAACTGATCCTTTATTGATAAGACAAAATGTGACAACCTTGATACAAATTTAATGGAATGAAAACTGTGATGAAAAGAAAAGAAACTAAACCCTAAAAAAACTAGACCCTAAAAGATAGACTCTGTGATGGACTAGGATTGGATTGACTGTAGTGATTTTGTTCTTCTCGATGCTTCAATCGATCAGACATGTCGTTGTTGGTCTTGAACAATTCCTTTGTTCTTTTGGAGGTTTGATATCAATCTTCTCAAACTTCATTCATTTCTAAGAAAAGTTCGAAAGGATCGAACGATTCTTGTTCAACAAAATTTTTTTTTTTATTAATCCCATGGTTAGGCAAGGGATTGGTTGATGTTTAGCTTACCCTTGGGGATGATGGACCCATTGTCAACCAGGTCTTGTAGACGGTTTTTTAAAGTCCAGCATGATTCGGTCTTATGCCATTCTGCTTCTTGTATGAGTCTTCTTTGAGTTGACCCAACTGGATTAAGTCTTCCATCTTAGTTGCAGTCGCAATGAGCGATTGGAACGTAGGCAAGTACTGTGTTTGAAGCTGTGACTTCTCGGAACACCAAAAGGATTGGGCATGCCGATGAGCAGTATATTGCCTCCTTGGCTGATTTTTCCCAAAATTCCCAACACGTTAAAGATCGTGGGATGTATACTGGCTATTTCATTTGTCTCACTGGACCCAGCATGATTCTGCTTCTTGGTATGAGTCTTCTTTTGAGTTGACCCAACTGGGATTAAGTCTTCCACCTTAGTTGCCAGTCGCAATAAATACGATTGGAACGTAGGCAATTTACTTGTGTTTGAAGCTGATGACTGGTTAAGACTTGCAGTAAATTCTTATTATTATGTTCCAACTGTTTCCGTTCAGAGGGTCGGTTTGATCATTTGGAGCTGCTTTGGCTCTCCACCTCGAAAGGAACGAGGAAAGCTCATTTTCTTTTGTTTAGTGTTTCTAGCTTCCCTCCGGGAACATCCACTTCAAGTATTATAATGGTACTGCGTGTGAATAAGCATTGCATAGTTCCTCCCAATTCTTCATTTTTGGAACGCAATCAAGCTAACAAAACCATCTTAATCAGCACCAGTCAAAGATTGCTGAAACAACTGGAGCAAGGAGCCGCTGTTCAGGCCCAAACGGGTTTAGGGCACCTACATACATTTTCAGATGAGTTTTGACAAGGATGTGGTTCCATCACAACTTGTGCCATGTTAGGCATCTTTGAATTTTGTAGTAATCTCATGCTTCGGCCGGGAACAAAGACAAGAGTCCATGGTCCACACTTCCTTGTGGTTTTGAGAGCAGTGATAGATCTTTGTCCAACAATTCCAGCTTCTCTCTCATTTCTTAGCTTTCCAGCTCAGAAGCCAGTCTGGAGGGCATTTGCCCATTCCATGTTAAGGGCAGGTTGTCGGTTCATCAGCAGGACCCTGATAGAGTAGTAGGGTCCACTTCCCCGACCGAAGCCCCATTTCCATTACCATTAGCCTAGTTCAAGCTATCAGGCAGTCCTTGCGGCAGGCCAATGCCTCATTTCATTCTGGCCTCCATCCTGGCCTCCAGTTGTTCAATTGAAAATTTTTTGGATTGTCAGTGAGTGATGCCATTGTGCAGGTAGGTTGTAGGAGTTGTAGGAAAACTGGGTGCAGGCTGGTTGAAGCTGGTGAGGTCGGTGATAGTACTGTAGACTGACTCGTGGTACTTGAAAACCGGGGGTTTACCTTGTGGAAAGGACATAGTCCAAAACGATTAGACTAATTCCTATATAAGTATTTTCATAGGGTATGTGAGATTAGTGTGAGGTGGATAATGTATGGTTAAGTATTTTGGACCTTGACCCTTATTGATGTGGGGTTGTATGACCCAAACCAATGTTGGGTGGTGTTGATATAGGCGAAGAATGACTTGACCCTGTTGAGATGGACGGTCTGACCCTATGTGGAATAGGGTAATGTATGTATTTGCTAGACACTCTCGAACTTTTTCGAATAGCCCTAAGTTTCTCAAAGAAAATTTTTCTTGGGGCCTTAGGGGCCAAAATTTGAACTTTTGGGCCTTTTGTGGCCAAAATTGGGCATTTTTGGGCCTTAGGGCGCCAAATGGAGGAAGTTTTGGCCTTAGGGCCAAAATGTAAATTTTTCAGGTCTCAGGGCCCAAAAAATGTGATTTTCCAGCTTTTGAAATTAAATGTTCTTTTTTTTTAATGAGATGATTATGTCATGAATGCGCACAACAATCACGTCATTACTTGTTTAATGATATGATTGCGTTATCATTGGGTGCATACAGTCCTAAAGATAGTTCTATAGCTATGACACAAATTAGAGAATTGGCCTATAAGGGGACCTTGAACCTGAGTAAGATATTTACCTAACCACCATGTGAAAACAAAGAGTTGTCGCGTGGGTCCAAAACGGTACGCATACTCATGGGCCACCCCCAAAAGGATTAGGGATGGTTTTGGGGTAACAGTGGAGACGGCTTGCTTCCGTCGACATTAATCAAAGAGACCTGCCGATCCAGTGCTACTTGAAGTTTGAACAGAGAGAGAAGAAATTCATTTGAAATTCATTTTTTTATGCAATGGAGAAAAAGATTCTCAATCGTGCAAATAGACCAATAAATTTAAATGTCTTAATCAAATTTGTCAATTAAGTTCAAATTTCCTTTCATCGAGTATTCTTAAAGAAAGAACACTCGATTTTTGTCAAGGTACCCTGCAAAACAAAGCATAGTAAAGCAATGCCCTAAAGAAGGGTAGGTTAGTTTATTCAACAATTGTAGTCCTCTTCATGCAAAATGATTACATGGTCCCCAGCAGAGTCGCCAAACTGTGAACTGTGAACCCCTCCCCAAAATGCCATAGGCATGTGAATGCATGGACTAAAGGAAGAAATGCACGTGAATGTATGAGCGCCACCTTGTTAATTGTTTTAGGGTAAACTAGGAAAAACCCTAAGTGACTCCAGATTTTAAATTAAACCTAAGTTACTAGATTAATTAGGCCCAATGTCTAAGGCATGTCTTTCGAACCCGAGGGGATCCGAAGACTATTCATGCTTGATTGAAACTAACCTAAAGACATGAATGTTTTTTTGCAAGGAAGTGAAATAATTTGACCAATGAAAAAGATGTTTATGTGGGGGATTTCGACTTGCCGCCCGGGGTTAATCCCGGAACGTGCCTAACGTACTTCCGGTTTGAATGGAAAGATCCCAAAAGTCAACGTAGTTCTGATTAGCCTCTTTGAGAGGGCTTTGAATGGGAATGCTTTATCATGAGTGTGTGTATGCTTTGCCGCATTCTTGTTTAGCATTTTGCCAAAAGAATTGATTGTTTTTAGGCATTTGTTGCCAAAAAATTGTTTATGGGCAATTTATGCCAAAAATTGACTGATTTAAGGCCTTTTAGCCAAAAAAGCATTTTAGGCATTTGTTGCCAAAAAAATGTTGATTTAAGGCTTTTAGCCAAAAAAATTGATTTAGGCAATTGTTGCCAAAAATTGATATGATTTAGACGATTGTCGCCAAAATTGATTATTTGAAGGCTTTAAAGCCAAAATATTGATTTAGGCAATTTATTGCAAAAAATTGATGATTGGGCGATTGTCGCCAAAATTGATTGATTTGAGGCTTTTAGCCAAAAGTGATTATCTGAAGGCTTTTGCCAAAACTTTGATTTAAGCGATTTGTTGCTAAAAAATGGTTAATCTACTTATAGGCAATTTGTTTGCCAAAAGAGATCAATTGAGGCTTTAAAAGCCAAAAGATTGATTTAGTTTTAAGGCATTTTTGCCAAAAGCTTTGCATTTCAAGCGATTTGTCCCGCTATGAAAAAAAAGAATTAATTCTCACTTGTAGGCAATTATAGGCAATTTGTTTGCCTAAAGTGATTAATTAAAGGCTTTTAGCCAAAATATTGCTTTAAGCGATTTGTCGCTATAAAAAAGAATCAATTGTCACTTATAGGCAATTTGTTTGCCTAAAGTGATTAATTAAATTGAAATATAGGCAATTAATTGCCATAAAAAGAAAAAGTGTTTAATCAGGGCCTTTAAGTCACAATTATTGATTAATTAGACTTAGGCCAAAAAACTGTTCGAAATAAGGCTCTTTCACCATAGTTATTGATTAACTAGGCTTTTAGCCAATATCGTCGAATTTAAGCTTTAAGCACGATTGATTAATTAACCGAAGCATTTAGCTTAAATTATTTAATTGAGGCAATTTATATTGCCTAGTTAATGGTATGGAATTGCATTTATGCCCAGTTATAGAATTTAAGAGGATAGAAAAGAAGCATAGCAGAAATGCGTAAAAATTAAAAAAAACAGAGTTAGTTTTGTGACCTGATTTAGTCGACGGCCCACTTCTTAATCCAGGTAAAGCTCCCGTTAAGAGAAATTAATTTAATTTTAGATTTTAATGACCACTAACAAAGAAAGGAAAAGCAATTTTAAAAGCTTAAATTAAAATTGCAAAAAAGTAGTTAAAGAATTCCGCAAATGAAATAGCTTAGATAGTGAATGTGTTGAGGAAGAAGTGTCGTCGTCAACACATACTGAGTGTGGAAACAGAGAGGCCTGAGGCCTGTATTTATAAGGCGCAAAACGGACTGTTTTTCCTGCGTAGCCGGGTCGCCGGCCCGGCCGGCCGTTAAAGCTCCGCCGCGGCCGGACTGGACCGCCGGGCCGCCTGTTGCTTGGGCCGCCGGATCGGCGGCCCTCCCGGCGGCCCTTCTTGCTGCTGTGAATCCCGGTGCCGCCGTCCAGTCAGGCGGCTGTAGTGTAAGGCCCGCCTATACCGGGGCCCTTTCCGCAGCCAAGCCTGCTCGGGTGGCGCTTCGGCGCTGGCTCCGGTGCTGAAGCCACCGGGGCAGGCCAAGTTCACTCCGGGGAGCTTTCTCCGGGAGTTTCCGGACCTAACCAAAAAAAATATTCCGGGACCTTTTCCGCGATCCTCGCGGACATTCCAAGAATCGTTTTTTAAGTACCCATAAATATGGCATACTTCCAGAAAATGTCCAAATGGCCTGCCGGTCCGGGCCTGACTGTTTGCCAGTCCGGGGGCACTGTATCTATCTATGTGATTAGTCAAAGTGTTATGTACGAAAAAGTTAACATTTCTGTAGCCCAAATGTCAAAATTTGAGTATTCACCCAGTTCATGTCAAGTTATCCATCACTTTTTTGCTCCGCGATTTTCAAAATTACTTGAAAAAGAATCAGACCAGTCAAGTGCAATCCGAAGATTAGCCAAGAAAGCCTTTGACCATAATCAAAGAAGTTACGTAAGAATTCCACCAGTTGCTAGTCACCAAGACCAGGAGGAACCATATTCTGTGGGTATTATCCTTTTGTAGTGAAAGTGGTAGGAGTAGGAGCGAATGTGTACAGCCGGGATTGCCGCTGGGATGGTTAGCTAGAGGAAAGCCTACATGTACTTTTTATATGCGAGTGCAGTAAGTATAAGTCTATGCCTATCGAACTCGAGATAAGTACGAGACTTGTGATGAGTAATAAAGACTATGGACATGGCTATGAGTAGAATGTATGGGCGAGATAAGCAACATAAGGCCTGTATGTGAAGATCGTATTTCCAATTCGCTGATAGTCAGCAATAGTCTTCCAATGATCAAGTGGCCATGACGAAGGAGTCTTTGTCATATATGGATGACGTTCTCTTATCTGTGAGTGTGAAGTGTGTGTGTGACGGTTGTCGTAATATGGTTGATGCAAGGATGTCTTAGTGTTTGGGACGGGCGTGGGAGTTCGTTAACAAAAAAGGACGGGTCAAGGCTCAAGCGTGGTAGAGCGATAATATCTCTTTTGTTTTCCATCCTAGAAATAAGTGCGCGCTTGTTGTGGAGCGAGTGAAACGGAATTGTTGGAATGAAGTCCGGAACGGAATCAATGGTGCCTTTTTATTTTATCCTTCATTTAGGTGTGGATGTGTTGTATATTCCTTTTTGGTAGGAGGGATTTTTTGACTCGTGGAGCTTCAATTACACAAGGTAGGGAACTTTGGAGATGAGTACTTCTTGATGTGGATCAGAACGCAGACAATGGTGATCAAATTGCTGTAATCTTGGTGCTTGTATATTTCTGTTTCTTATAGAGGTATCTCTCTTTAATCATATGTCGAGACCATTTCA
Organism: Jatropha curcas; assembly: GCF_014843425.1. The sequence goes on from NW_023590969.1 coordinate 737,689, forward strand.
CTTAACCATTGATGCAAAAGAGACTATCATTGTCCGCATGAATTCACTAAACAAAAACATGGTCAGAACAGAATATTGAAGGGTCGCATACATGAGGAATAGGAAGCTCTTTCTTTGCGGACTTTTGGCGCTTAAGGATGGTTTCGTAATGTCATATATTCTTACTCGAGTATAGAGCACTTAGCCACACGAAATGAGTGATAGGATTTGAGAAGTGTAATGATTAGATTTGATATATCGGCTTATGTTAGATTGAGATGATGGTAATAAAAAATTGTCAGACTATTTGCGTAGCTTCCAATAGATCACTTTGGTTTACCACTCAGCGACTCCATGTTGGATAGTAATCTTATTACATATGTAATAGTACATCCAGATGGCCTTGAGCAAATCCTTAGGCGATCGACTGTTGGAAGCACGGTGAGTATAAGTGCTAATATTCTTGTAAATAGAGCCATATTTTATTACGGTATTTAATACCACAGCCAATGTAGTCCCTGCCTATTCAAAGACGATTAATGTGAGAGATCTAGGTAGATCTCTCGGAGGTGAAATATTAGAGCCCTGGGTTTACGGGTATTTCTGAGGTTATTATTTGAAAAAAACGGGTACTTCTTACGGATGAATGCGGACAAGAGAGAGAAATACCGATGCAGTCTAAGAAATAAAGCTCGAGTTATTGTAGCCATAAGGACCTGCTCTGATGTGCGAACTCTATTCAATGAAATACTTTCTCTGGTTGATGGTGGAGTTACTTGAGTTGTGTTCATTTGTATGTCTGCAGATGTTTGTGAAGTGAGACCGACCAGTGATGAGAGAGAAGGTAACTTGAGATGAATAAAAAGTTTTTCATTGAAGAGTCTTTTATGTAGGCTACTTCACTTCTTATATCCATCCTCTGGTTATGGACGTTAATTTTAATTTTGAGTCAAGATATATGATACTGTAGTTTGGCAATACTTATATTTTTGGAGAAGAATATATGGTATATCAGATGATGTCTCTTATATGTCATGGCCCTCTGGTGCAATATGAGAAGGTCTTTTTGTGTCAATATCATGAACAAAATTATGAAGCCTATCTTACCTGTCTAATTTTTGAATTTCTTTCTCTCATCTATTCCATATCTGGAGTCGTGCTCTTAACAATGAGCCTATATCTGTATCGAATTGCAATGGGGCATAAGTTCATTGGTTACAAATAAGCTTTCTACCGGTTTGCAGGATTCACTTATTCCCTATATAGGTCTTAATTTCAGATATATTTTATATTTGTTGCTGACAAGTGTTGAATCTTATCTCTTCTATTTTATGAAGGATTCGAATGTCTTTCAGTTTCTATACGAGGGATCTTTTTAACTGCTAGAGTCAGTGGGTGAGCAAAGAGTGATTATTTTAAGCGATTAAGCATATAGATTCTGGTCGCTATGTTTTTTAATGGTTGTTCCTCGAACATAACAAGCATTAAGTACTAATTAAATGGTTCTCATTTCAAGTGCAGTAGTCGTTCTCGAGCATGCTTTATAATAATATTAAGTGTTTTATGAGCATCAACCTAGTGTTCTTCTCCTCTTTATGCCACCTCAGTTACTAATTGTATTTACATGGTCACGGAGGGGACTAGTGTTTTAAATAGCTGCAAATTAGTTAGGAGATTCGAAGAGAATTCCTGTCTGTAGATAATGTGTGTGAAAATGGTAATATAGTGAAGACTTGTGGCTGGGCCGGAGAAAATAATCGTGTCCTCGCGTACTACTAGTGTTCTGTAATTTATCGCATTCTCTTCGAACCTTTTCAAAGTGCATAAATGGAGACTTCCTCCTTGAAAGTGCAATAAGTTAATTGTTAAATTGTAGGATGAATTACATGCAAGTACGATTATACGGATAGGGTTATAATATCAAGAGCTCAGAAAAAGAAGTTCTCTGCAGTCTTTTGGATTAAGAAACATTGTTCTGGACCGATTAGTATTTAGGAGGGATTAGAGAGAAGAGAAGATTCTTGGCTATCTTACTAGACGAAGAAGAATGTATATCATTGATATGCTGCGATTTTCAGGATCAGAATGAGAAAAAAGGAAGGATTTGCTCTGTTTTCTTTAACACAATGCGTATTATTCATTCCAAGTGCCTTAAAGGTGAACGGAGATTTTTGGTGCATTAAATACAGTTATTTTAATTATGTATTTGGTACTCAAGTCGGAAGGGTACACCACAACACATCAACTGCTGCGGAATAATTCACCAATCTCGGTTCAAGTGTGGCCGGTATCGAGTACTAGTAATAACTTTGCTATCCTAAAGTCTACGTCGCTGAAATTTTAGTTCACTTTTTATAGTGAGAAGATCCTGCTCAGGCGAATGTACTATATTACTAGATCAATTAGAATCAATATGATTCGTAAAGTGGTATTCACTGATTAATGTTATTTGATTTTCAAAAAATATATAAAAATAATAAAAATGGCTACGTATTGAAATGCCGAAGAAGACGGCTTTAGGTAAGAATATTCGCGTTCAATGAAACCCTCAAAGAGAGTCTCCTAGCAGAGTAAGGTGGAGTATATTGTAGACATAATAAACAATAGTGCCAGGAATATTAGTAAAATCTAATTTGTAATTTGAGAGGCTGCGTTGTTATTACTTAGTGAAGGACTAATTCAGTGCATAGGTGCTTAAAAGATGCGGAGAGTTATTAATGATTATATTTCATTATCTATTAGTTTCTGAGAGGTTGATTGTTCAGGGATGCCATGCGTTAACGTGACAGATTTTATTTTTTATATTATAGTTGTATCTGATAAATAGTTTATCTATATGTCTCTATATCATATTTCTTAACTTGTAAATAAATATGGGATCATTAATGTAGTTATATAACGTATATGTTTTCTTTTCTTATATTTATGATGTATCTCTATATTTGTATTGTAGAAATAAAGCTTTCTCTTACTCCCGGGATGATGTTGAAAAGAAGTAAAGATTAATAAGAGATTTGTGTTTTCAAAATCTATTGTTTTTGTCCTGGATTACGATTCGAACGAAGAATGTAAGACCTTCCTCTCTGTTTACTTAAACAAAGATCGACTCACTTGGTGTGAAGTGTCCTGGCCGTTGGTCCTGCCTAAACATCGAATCTTAAAAGAAAAAAAAGAGACATTGATCAGAGGAACGAGTACCATTTTCTCAGCGATTTCCCGAGAAGGATCAACAAAGCCATGAATAAACCTCAGCACTTGTATTAGTTCATGCATACATAGAGGAGTTACATTTGTCATTGTTGATTGGTGCAGGTTATAAAACAGTCACTTCATTCTTCATTGTTCACAAGCATAAGTTCCTGTGTTTACAGAATAAGGTTTACATTATTGAGTTTTCATTTATTAACCCAATGGCAGGAGGTCCGAATAACTAACACGACAAATAATTTCGAAAGAAAAGCTTTGTTGTCTTTTATTGTTCATGTGTGCAGGAAGTAATAAAGACAGAATCAGCGAGTTCATTAATTCAAAGAAAGCAGATACATTAAATAGCAGCTCAAAGCTCGAGCTAAAAAAAAAAAAAAAAGACAGAGAAAGCAAAAAAAAAGACAGAGAAAGCAATAAAACAACATTTATTTCAGTAAGGGCTACAATAACAGATACCGATCCTTGGCAAGAACTACCATCAGATACCGATCCTTGCAAGAACTTAACGTCATCATGGAGTAAAAAACCAGTTCACATACTCAGGTGTCACAGTGTCCTGCATCACTCCTTCGCCTAGGTACCTGGTGTTTCGGTTTCTCCAACGGTCAGCCAAATTGGTCAACAGATGCAATGTCATTAGACCGCTCTCAAAGTTATGGATCCTGGGAACACGCTGAACTGTTCCATATTGACGGCTAATTCTGTCAGGAAAATAGGCCATGGAATGGTCTAGACTGGCGTACAACACATAGTTGAGGTTCATGCTTCCAATGGTGACCAGCCTGATCCTCCACCAAGGACAAGTCCATCGAATGGTCGGGTTATCCCCAAAGTCGAAATGTCCTCGAGTCCGAGACCGAAACCGAAATTGCCCAGACCGTAGGTTTGAATTAAATGAGCTGGACCGGAAGAAGGAGCTTAAACTTGTCCAGAGCCCAGCTTTCAGCAGCATTGGACAACCACGATATGATGAACATTGAAGTTGGTGATGTGAAGGGCAATATCCCTGACCCAACACATCGTTTCTCCCATGATCATCATGAATACGGTACGATGATACAGCTGCATGTCACGAACAACTGTCAGAAGATGAAAGTCTCCAACTCCGGGCTGACGGTTCTTCATGGCATACACATTCAGCAACAAGAAGCAACAAGCTCGAATCCAAGAAGGATCCACGTTCATGGATAGAACCTTGTTGAGAAAAGGCTCCAAAGGTAGACCTTGATCCGTGTTTATGCCCTCAGGGAGATAAACCGGACACAAGGCCACAATCTCAGCTAGATCGTATCTAGGACCCGGGGGCAAGGCCGGAGTTTCGTTTTGCTCAGGATGATTCAGGATGATGATCCATTAAGGGCACACATTTCCTCATAGGTCGGAGCCACCTCCAGAGTCTTCAAAACCGAAAAAATAAACCATGGCGTTTCGGATTGAAATGAGAAATGAATGAGAAATGAGCCAAGACAGGAAGCCATGGTTAGGTTTCAGGTCTTTGAAATATCTTAACCAGGCTAGTTGATCCAAAGGAGAAACTTGCCATAGGTCGCCAAAAATGGATTGGACGAAAGATGAGACTTGGCTTTTGAAGGCCATGGAAGAAAGTAGCTTAAGAAATCGACGTGCCTTGAACACTGGATGGGAAGGAGGTACGAAGCGAAACTTATATTTATAGGAAAATGGAGAAACCGATGGGCGAAACATCACCATCATTTAATTTAATAATCGTCGTCAGAGGTAGTTGAAAGGACAATCCTGAGTAGTCCATTCAGGTCGGTGAGCATTCAAACCTGCATTGATTAAGATGAAGGACGGCTCGTACAACAAGGAAGTCGAGTCTTTATGATTGCATTAATCAAGAAAGGGTAGTTGAGCCATTACGTCCGCATTCACTCACTGAGTGGACCGCCCTTATCAGGTAAGTACTACGCTATGCTACTCTGCTTGGAAAAGTGATTTCTTGATCATGTTCCATGTTAAGTTCATTACTTTTATTTACTTATTTTATTTTTATTCTTTATTTCATTTATTCATTTACAAAAAGTCGATTACTGACCGCTGATGCCTCCGCCAGACCTACCGATCTCCAGCGTCCTGTATAAACAACCAAAATGTGTAAGGAAAAATGTGTAAGGAAAGGTAAACAAATAATAAGGAAGAGGGATGAGACACAGGAAGACTGTACTCAGGAGTGTAGGCAGAAGCAGGGATTTCTGAAATTTGAGACATCTTTTCAGTTAAACAGTTCAGAGAATTTTCAATTGCTTAGGGTTTGAGAATAAGTGAAATTGAATCGATTGAGAAGGAAGCTACTTATAGTAAAACCAGCTGGGTCGAAGCCCATTCAACTGGGCCCGATAAGAGTATTGGGCCCATTATCCTTTTTGAGCCCGACAGGCCCACACGGCCCATTTCAAAAGCTCACGACGACCCGTTCCGGCGACATGACGTTGATGTACACGACATGACGTTGATGTACGGCTCGTATACGGCTGCAAACTTTCATCAACTCACCGCACCGGGGTCAGGAGCATTAAATTGTCCATATTACCCTCAACTAAATTCCCTTCTAAACACTATATCATAAAGGATATAGTTGAAAATACAGGCAACAGCTTTTGATTAAGTCTTTCCTGCCAAACTTTTTGGTAGAATTCTCACAAAAACAATAATAATGCGTTTATAAAAAGTGAATACTTTTGATTCTAGGCTGGGATTCCGGACTGGGGGCAAAAGTATGACCTTCTGTCTTAATAAGAATTTCTGCTTGGGAACATGTGATGTTCCAATACTTTTCTAACAGAAACTTTTCTAACAGAAGCAAAGTCTGTTCGTACTACGGACAGATGCTCGTCTTTTTCTTGTGAACCCAATTTCTTTCAGGCCAAGAACCGGCTGAGGTTTTTCTGAAGCCGATAGGTCCCGCTGATTTATGATGGTGCATTGCCGAAGCTAGTCAGAACAATTTTCAAAACAGTTGATGATGTATTGCGAAGCTGTCTGAAATCTTCTTAACCCCAGTCAATGATTGTTGGAGTTGCAAAGTTGACAGGGTTAAAACCGACATCATTTTCGGCCAATCAAAACAGCCTCGAGGATGCCTTTTTTCTAAACCGACTGGAGCCGACAAAGTTCGACCAAAACCGAGCTGAGTAGTGGCCAGAATCAAAAGCTCTTTCAAGCCGATCAAACCGAGCTTCGAAACTTTTGCCATCAAATCAACATCTTTCGAAGCCGATCACAAACCGAGCTTCGAGGAATGCTTAACCTCTCTCAGGATTCATTGCGCGATACCAACGAAGTAGATTCAAACGAGCTAGGAAGCGTGACCAAACATTCCAAAAGTCCTTTCAGGCTGATTCAAACCGAGCCCCGAAGTGTGTCTTCCAAGCCGATCAAACCCAAGCTTTGAATCAGTTCACATGTGGATGCGAAACCGAACGAAAGCCGATCCAAACCGAGCTTAGGAGGTGACCAGATGATCAATTCAGCATCTTTCAAAGCCGCATCAAACCGCAGCTTCGGAGATTGATGCCTTGATTAGAAGGCGCGTCAATTGACCACTTTAACATTAATCGTTTATACAGATTAATGATAAATGGGGACAAACTGTTTGACGCATTTAATTTTATTGCACTCCACCTGACCCTGATTGATTGATAGGGACCAAAGGATGTGCAGGCTTCACAATTAATACCAGAGTTGTCTGAATCAAAAAAAATTCGAACCAAAAAACCGCCCAAAGGAGCCTGACCCATGTTAGGGCTGCGCGTCACGCAGCTGAGCAGCTATCACCTGCGTGACGCCACTTTTTGCTGCGTCACGCAGCTCTAACGGGTCTGACACCCTTGGCGCGCGCTCGTGCAGTGGCCTGCACTGCTTGTATGGATACGCGGCAACTGTACTAAAAGTAAGTTGCGTCACGCAGGCTTACGGGTGCATTACGCAGCTCCTACCTGCGTGACACGACTGCCCTGTCGCCCTAACCATATAAATACTGCATTATACAGCAAAAACGAGACTTTTTTTAGAGACTTTGAAAACTCTTCTTATTTTCTCTCAAAAAAGACTAAGGCATTTTAGACAAAAAAAGAAAACGACTGTGGCTTGTGGCTAAAAAAAAACCGACTGTGGCTAGGGTTTTCCTCAAAGACTCCAGTGAGTAACCTTGAGGAAGATCAAGCTATTAGGCACATAGATTAAAAACTAAAAAAAAAGGAGAAAAAGAAAAAGAACATAAAAGAGAGAAAAAGAAAGGCTTTTATTGTTAAGATTGGACGTTGGACATTTCTGGGATCGTGAAGTTTCATCCTTAGATCAACCATAGCGTATGCAATCCTCAAATCTGAGGGTTAGGTAATCATCTAATCCATCTTTTTGCACTTTTAGTTATTTATTTGTGAAAACTTCATTTGCTTAACGTTTTTTAGTATTTTAGTTAGTTTGGTTTTGATTAAACCACATTTCGCGCATATTTGAGTATTTCTGAATCATATTAAATCTCTGTTAACAAGAAAGAAACGTAAAAAGGACAATTTGAATGGTAGTTGCAGACCAGAGCAGCCGCATCACGCAGCTACTACCTGCGTGACGCGACTGTTCATGTCCAAAAGTCTTTAATATGGATTGGACCACCTGCGTAACGCACCTATTCGCAAACCCAGGATACTTTTGTATTTAATGTGATATTTCAGGTGAATAATCAATAAAACTGAGAATATTAATAAGTCGCGAATAGTTCTGTCACATTAATAAATCGCGAATAGTTCTGCCACGCAGCTTGGAGTTCCGTCACGCGACCGTTCTTCATAGAACAGCCGCGTGACGCAGCTATTCCAATTTCCAGTAATACAATAAGAGTTGCGCCACGCGAGTGTTCTTCATAGATCACCCGCGTGACGCGACTATTCTAAAGTTCCACGATGAAAAAGGATACCCGCGTGACGCAACTGTTCTTCATGGAGCAGCTGCGTGACGACTGTCCTAAAAATTTCAGTGTATTTTCCTTATTTCACCTTAATTTTATATTATTAAGTGGGCTTTAATCTTAATTCAAAAATGATCAATCATGGGCAAATAAGTTTTAATTCAAAACCAAACCAATTAACTATTAATGATTTTGATGGTTGTTAGATTTTACTTCTTTTTTTATTTATTGTTTATTATCAAATTCGGTTTGTTGGGCCCGCCCCTTTAACCACCTAAGCAAAGAGCGGGTCTTCTTTTACTTTAGTATGTGTTATGGAGGATTGGTGGATGATATATCTTTATTGTGGATGAAATGCCAATGGATGAAATTAATTGGCGGACGGTATAATTACTTTTCCATCATAGGAATTCGATTCGATTCATTCGGTTGGGTTTAAAATCAAATTGGCTTATTTTTCTAAAAAATAAAAATCAATTTAGTAAATCGTAGGGTTTAAAAGAGGCCAGTTTTTCTGGGGCTTTTCCGGGCATCGGCTTCCAACGGGCCAACGTACCTAATTCCCTTACCTAGAACCTCATCGGTTCGCCTGACCAATTTTCTAAAACAAAAGGCCTAGAATAAAATGGGTTAAAATGGAGTCACTTTTACAAAATAAAATCAAAAACGGTCCCATTGCCGAAATAATGGGTGGCGACTAAAAAACGATTTACAAGACCGATTTATCGGCATCGCACATCCAAAAGGATTTTATCACTCTTTTCAATAAAATATTCAAGTACACCAAATCAAAGTATAAAACCACGAATTTTCCTCCGGGGGGGAATAACAAGTACGCGAACAGCTGCGTCACACAGGTGGTCCAGTCCAGGCTAAGGGCTTTTGGACATGAACAGTAGCGTCACGCAAGTAGTAGCTGCGTGACGCGGCTGCTCTAGTCCGCAAATACCTTTCAAACTACTCTTTTTTACGTGTTCTTTTTGTCAACAGTGATTAAAATCAATCCAGGAGAGTTCAACAGTGGGCAAACTTACGTTTTATCAATAACAGATCAACTAGACACTATGAAAATGAGATTTTAAGAGATGAAATAAAAGTAAAAGACTAGAAATGAAAGAGAAAAGTTGAAATGGTTACCTAGTCCTCAGATTTGAGGATTGCATACACTTGGATTGGCTCAGAGACAATACTTCACGACCCCAGAAGTGTGGACACTGAGTTCTTTCACAAAATAAATCGTTTTCTTTTTTTTTTTCTTTTCCTCTTCTTATCCTTTTTGTATTTTTGATTTTTAAATCTAAATATCTATGACTTGATCTTCCTCAAGTTTACTTACTTGAGTTCTTGAGGAAGAATTCTAGTCGTTAATCAAAAAACTTAAACTCAGAACATTATATTTCTTAGAGAAAATGAGAGAAATGTCAAAAGGTCCCGTTTTTAGTGTAAAATGTTGTTAGTGTAAAATTGTATTTTATATGGTAGGGCAACAGAACATTAGCGCGGTTAACGCAGTAGATACCCGCGTTAACGCAACCGTAAGCTGCGTGACGCAGCTTTACTTTTCGTACAGTTGCCGCCGGTATTCCATTACAAACAGTGCAGGGCCATTGCCAACGGGGCGCTCGCAGAGGTGTCAGCCTCGTTAGAGTTGCCGTGTGACACAACTAAGAGGTGCAGTTCACGCCAGGTAATAGCTGACGTTGACGCAACCCTAACGCGGGTCAGGGGGTCAGGCTCCTCTGGGCGGTTTGGTTCAATTTTTGGTTCAAACACTTCTAGTTGATCATGATACCTTATCCCTTATCCTCATATCATCACCGGGTCAGGTGGGGGCATAAAATTACGCGTCAACAGTTCCTTACTAAGGATAATATCTTAGTCCTACCCTAGCATGCATGCTAATAAAACAGTAAGATGCAAAAAAAGAAGAGAAAAGTAAACTTACCTGGGCATAAATGCCAGTCACGGAAGCGTGGGTGTCTGCGTCCACTGTAAGATTGATGTCTAGGGAAATTCCCAAAGACTCCAGAAAATCCTCGTCGCTGCTGTGACCCGAAGAAGTCATTGAGGAAGTTGAGAGGATTTGAGAGAAATAGAGAAATTCTGTTGAATTGAAAAGTTAAGAATGAATTGTTAAAGGTGAAAAACTTCCAGCTATTTATACAGAAAAATTAGCAAAAGGCGGGTCTTCTGCGGGACGAGTCCGAATTTTTTGCCTTTAAAATTTGCTTTCAGACACCACCGACGGCCCATAAATCATTTTTTATGGTTGCCGGTGGGGGGGGCAAACTGTAATGCGCTCAAAAAGCCTGTTTTCCCGGACTGCCAAAAGTCCGGCCGCGGCGGAGGCCATTTCAAAAAGTTTCACCCAAAGTATGCCAATATGGTACTTGAAACGTCCGAAAAATTTCGAGGATTGTAGAACTTGCGTCCCGAAATATTTTGTGGAGGGTTATGAAACTTCCTGAAAAAGCCTCTGGAACGGAAAACCTAGCAAAATAGGGCGGGGCAATACGGCCGGCCTCGGCGGCAGCGCCCGCCTGTACTGGCTTCAATTGTTGACACTTAATGTGAGGACTTTCCTCAAGGTCAAGCATGGAATTCAGCCTGAAGGTATGCTCATACTAACTCGGAGGACTCAGTGTCGGCAGTTGCTGAATTGCCTAGCCTAGTGATCAGGTAAGTGTTAGTACCTGTCACGACCCATTTCCATGGGCCGGACCGGGACTAGGGCCCAGGTAAGCTTAAGGCCCCGAAGGCCCGTAGCAGGCTATGAAAACTACAAATTTGCACTGATCTCAATAAAATTTTAAAACATTTTTACAAATTTCCCTGCTTACAATACCTATAGTTTATAATACAGGCTCACAGAATTATTCCATCTATAATAATACACAACTTAAAAGTATACAAGTTCTTATTAACTGCGGAGTTTACGACGGATGTATACGATATAAGTCTTCGTGACATTTACCTATTTAATTGATCAATACTAAAAATTAGCGAATTTCTTTTTAAACCGGTGAAGACAGAGTTATAGGCTGGATATTAGAAAATGCTACTTCCTGAAAGATATTGAACAAAAGATGTGAGTTTATTAATGAATTAATAATTATTGCACCAAACACATGCATTCACACAATTTGTATTAAATAATTCAACCTAGTCACCGATAGGTATATGCTCACACAAGCAGTCACACAAATGGCATATCACCAGCACTCAACGAATTATTAACATCTTCATATAAATACATCACGTGGAAATTAGTCAGTTGGGTCACCGAACCCCGATGCAGCCGTCCTCCCACATGGCTCATCCTCTCACATGTTGCACCAGGGAGCGATCCCCCCATACTTGGCCCGACGGTTAATCCTTCACTTGACCAGCTCCTCTCATTATTTTTTCCATTCCTCTCTTTTCTTTTCCATACCAAAAACCAGGAGGCAACCCGGTCGTCTCCATCAAATCTAGATTCATTCAGGCGCTCAACAAAGGAGGGCCACCTGCGGGCTGAGGTTCTGTACATTCGACTCCAAATCTTAGATTATCCGTGGCGCCAATAAAGAAGCCAACCTGTGGTTAACATAAACCCTGGTAACGGTAGGTGCACGACTGGGGCGCCGATTCTCCCATTTACCCGGCTAACAGAAACAGAATCAGGATCCATATAACAGAATCAGAATATAATAGGAATTCAGGAATCAGGCATCCGTGTATAACAGAAACAGTTCTTCACCAAACCCATGGGACCCACCTTTCATCCCAATTTTCACACAAACCAAAGCATAAGCATTATCACAACACCACATTAAATCAAACTTTTGCAATCAAATGCAACATACTGATCAGTTGAACATCGTAATACAATGCACCATTAGCATCCAAAATCAATACAAATAAATAAATAAATAGTATTAACATATTGAACAAACAATAATAAAATAAGGATTAACAATAATAATGAAATAAATAATCTAATTAAATAATTTAAATGAATAATAATGATAATAAATAATAATTAGGCATCTATTTATTATGTACTAAGTTATAAATTAATCTAAAATAAACTTATTTAATTATTGTTATAATTAAACTAGTCTAGGTTCTATTTGAAATTTCGCGAAGCACTTCCCTAAAAAATTGGACTATCCACTAATTTAGATATCACAATTATCGTTATATTTCTCAATCATACACACAGCCCCATCGTCGTGTGTTAATCACATCAGCTTAACTTCTCATCCTTCCTCTCAAAAACAACCATGTCAAGGAATAAGGCTCGTATTGCACTTAATGTATGTGATTCATCCATACACCAAGCCAATTTTAAAAAAAAGTTCTAAAATGTGTAATTATTGTCTTTATCGTTTTTCTATCCGCTTTCATTGTGCCAAAAAAAATTGTTTGATTGGATGTGTAAAATGAGACTTCCGTGCACCTGAGTCCATTATCATGTAATGTTTTTGGAGAAGCTTTTTGTCAGGAAAACGGCAACGCTGCCAATAACAATGCACAAATGGAAATTACACCACAAAATTTAGCTGATGATTAATAACAACATAAAAGGAACCACACTTTTTTTTTTATTAATACCAAAAGGTATTAAGGAACCCACATTTTGAATGTGCAAATACAACGTTTTTTTTAATTTAATTGTTTAACTCCAATTAGAGCCTATTAAAAAAAGCTGAGCAAAGGCACTCCTCCTGGCCGTCACAGTTGTCACCATTGCACAAAATAGTCAACCATTACCAGAATTAGAGGTTTTAAGAAAATATTTAAAATGGGAAGTTTCAGCAGTTCCTGTTCTTATTCATACTGTTAAAACTGCATGTTGATCGTCGCTCCCTGCAAAATTTTCCCCTAGCCATTTAGGTGACTATTTTTCTCTCCTACCCAACTCCTTCTTATGGTATTATATAAAAAGAACTATGCTTGCTGTTTCAAATTTTAATTGTATCATTTTTTTCTTGTATTGTATTTTTAATTAGTTTCATAAATTTCTTTAAGAAAACATTTAGCGTGTTCAAATTTTTTTTTTTTTTTTTTTGTTAATCTTCATAATAAGTAGCTAAGAATTTCATCTTATATCAACTTCCCTATTCAAGATCAAAATTCATTGAAATGTATTGAAAGGCGTTGAAAATTAAAATTTTACCCGACTCGCCCGAAAATTCGAAAAGGAAGGCAGCCGCGACTGCACCTATTGCGAGCAAGCTCCTGGGTTTGCTTGCAACCGAACAGTGGAAGGGGAGAGGAAGAAGACGACCGAAGCTTCTTCAATCGGACAAACAGGGAATCGACGCCGCCGAAAAATCATGGCAGGGAGGAGGGCTCGACGCTGATCTTTCCGATCGAAGGGTGGTCGCTGGGCACTCCTTGCACCTTCTGCGTACGCCAGAGACGAAGAGAGAGGAGAAGGGAAGCCAGAGATCCGCTGCGACGTGGACGCGATGGCGAGGAGGCACAGCGCTGGTCGTTCGGTTGTCGGAAAAAGAAGAGAGAGGAGGGGAGGAGTCGCGCTGCTGGCGGCTGGCGCCCAAGGAAGGAGAAGGGGAAAGAAAGAAAAAAAAAGAAAAAGGAAAAGAAAAGAAAGAAAAATCTTGGGCTTCTTAGATCAATTCCTGTTCGATTCGAACCCGGTTTTTGGTCTAATCTATGATTTGCTCCAATTACTTGGGTTTTCGAAAAAATCGAATTGGTTTTACGGGTCCTAGTTTAGCAATAATAAAATAACTTAGCTGGTGTAATTTCTTATTGGTTGAAATAAAAATTTTATTTTTTTTAAATGAAAATTCTACGAAATTAAATTTCGGGTCGTTTCAATCTCCCCCCTTATAAAAAATTCGTCTCGAATTTTAGAAATGAGCAAGAAATAGGAATGCAACTAGAAAAGAAAAGGCATGTAAGGATATTTAACAAAACCAAATTATCATTTGATTGAATCCTAAGAATAAATGAATGGATGGTTTCATTAAACTCAAACCCCTTTAAACTAGCAAACAAGGGTTCCATCACACTTCAAATGTATTCGTTCAACCATCTAATTACATTCTATGTCACGTTGATTAAAACTTCACAGGAAACTTAAGTCTATTACTATACCTCAATTTCTATTATCAGTCAGCTACTGAAATTCTTATAGAAAGTCATTCAATAAAACCGAAGTTTAGCAGTAACATGGCATATAATAATAATAATAATAATAAATAATAATCATTAGCTTACGAAAACTAAAAAATAATTTGAAATTTGATTTTATATATAGTGATAAAAATTATCTCATTTAATTTACCATATTATACTTACTAAAAACTCTATTAATCAAATATTTCAAAACTTATTTACTTTAATTGAAAACTTTAAGAAAAATCGTCTGTTTACTTCCGTTGTCTATTATATCATAGGCACTTCGAATAAACTGTCCTTTGTTTCTCAGCCCCTCCAATCTTATACCAATTTGATTGTCCCTATGATATCTTTACCATAGACTAGTTCATCTGTTATATAGCTCCTAGATCACTTGTGGCCCCTAGCTATTTCACTCCTAATAAAAATTTTTCACTCCTTCCAACTTAACGCCAGCGTTCTCTTTCTGGTACTTATTCCTTAAGTTTATCTTTAATACTTTACCACTAAAATATCGACTTTCATAATAACATTCTCTTTAATTTGTTTCAAATTTCAGTTAATAAACCCAAATCTCATTTGATAACCTTCCATTGTGCTTATGTTGGCCTATTAATCCATTTCTAGATATATAGAGCTATTCTTATTAATTATTTCGTCTATTAATCATTGTTTTAATCGTTGAATCTATCTATCACCAACATTTCGATTCCCCTAAAACTTATTACTTTTACTCTAACTATACGCTTTTATCAAATTACACATCAATACAAATGTCTTTCTATAAAAATTTCTTAAGTCCTGAACCTAATTGCTATCTTAACACCCAAATATCACATCAAATCAATTCATTAGCTTTTTATCGCCTAATGCATTATTATTACTAATAACTTACTCACTTTTCTGTCCATTCATGGACTAGAATTTTTTACAAACTATAGTCTTAACGTTTTAATTAAAAAGTCTTAATTAGCCATACGGTTCTACCTATCACTTTAACTTTGAGTCAACTTTTATTAATCTTACCTATCTCATTTGTCCTTAATTCAAACAATATTCTCTTATTCAAGTCGAGTAAGATATTTATAAATTACTTTGATTTGTCTACCACTTGCTCCTAGGCATATTAATTACACCTTTGTTACATATACCATTTCTATATCCTAAACCATTCAAGTCCATTTCCTAAATGTTATTCTTTCCCATTTATTTTGCAACCTCGCTTCTAAACTAAAAGTTGTCTCCTCAACTTTTCCCAAACATTTGTCTTGGTCCTTATTTCAACTATTAATTGTCTACTTACTCTTATTAACATCATCATTTTTCTCATTACTACCTTTAATCTTGTTCTTTCTTAAAACTTTCTTTTAAGTTCTAACCATATCCACATCAAACCCACCTACTGCCCCGTGATATAAATAATTAAAATAATCTATACAAATAATCATTATTAATTTATTTATCATAAACACAATTTGAATTCAAAATAAAATGAGGTTTTAATTTAAAATACAATATCAATAGTAATAAAACATAAAAAAGAAATTTTAAAAGAAATTCAGTAGACCCGAACTGAATACTAACAATACCGATTTCCTAATCACCCAAATTCATCAATCCACCAACAATAATGAAAAATCTATTTATTCTCTACACCATCCTATTCACTACTAGGAATTAGAGCTCGCATGAAAAGTAGTGTACTGAGGTGATCAGGCCAATCCCAACTTTTTTTACCCCATCCATAGGTATTACTTCTATTCCTTAGGGAGGGAAAATCACAAGTTCCTTCCTTATGTTGGTTACGGCCCGATTCCCAACATAAAGAAATTTCCTTATACTCCGCAGTTGTTCCTAGAACCCTAACCTACAGCTCTTGATACCAAACTTTTGTCACGCCCAATTCCATGGCCGGACCGGCATAGTGTCCCAGGTTAGTAAGCTTAAGGCCCTCCGAGGCCCGTAAGCAAGCCTGAAACACTACAAATTTTGCTATTCTCAATAAAATTTTAAACATTTACAAACATTTCCCTGCTACAATACACGATATAGTTATAATACAGGCTCACAGGAATTATTTTCCATCTATAATTAATATCACAATTAAAAAGTATTACAAGTTCTAAACTGCGGAGTTTTACTGACGGATGTATACATATAAGTCTTCGGACATTTACTATTTAATCTTGATCATACTAAAAATTAGCGAATTTCTTTTTTAACGGTTGAAGAAGCAGAGTCCTTATAGCTGGATTTAGAAAATGCTACTTCCTGCAAAGATATTGAACAAAAGAGATCAATAGTGAGTTTTTAACTTAATGAATAACTTTAATTATTGCACAACACATGCATTCCCACCACATTGTATAAATATATCAACCTAGTCATCCGACTAGGTATATGGCTCACACAGCCAGTCACACAAATGGCATATCACCAGCACTCACAATTATTAAACATCTTCATATAATCAATCACGTGGAAAATTTAGTCAGTGGAGTCACCGAACCCCCGATTGAGCCGTCCTCCCACAATGGCTCATCCTCTCACATGTGCACCGGGAGCCCGATCCCCCATACTGGCCCGGAACCGGTCTAATCCTCACTTGACCAGCCCTCTCATTATTTTTCCATTCTCTCTTATTTCTTTTCCATTACCAACAGGAGTCAAACCGGTTCGTCATAACAATTTCCAAATCTAGATCATCAGGCGCTCCACAACAGGAGGCCACCCTTGCGGGCGCGATCAAATCTAGATTATCCGGTGCGCCCAATAAAGAAGCCCAAACTGTGCGTTAACCGTACTGGTCAACGGTAGGTGCACACGGGCGGCGCCGATCTCCCATTACCCGGCTAACAGGAAACAGAATCAGGATCCATATTTAACAGAATTCAGAATATAACGAATCAGAATCAGGATGCCGGACTATAACAGAAACAGTCTCACAAACCCATCGGTGACCACTTCAAATCCCAAATTTCCACACAAACAAAGCATAGCATTATCACAACCACAATAATCAAATTTGCAATCAAATGCAGACATATTGATCAGTTTGAACATCGTAATACAAAATGCAACAATTAGACATCCAAATCCAATACAAATTAAATAATAAATAGTATTAACAATAACAACAATAATAAATAATTAACAATAATAATGAAAAATAAACTATCTAAATTAAATAATTAAATTGAATAATAATTGATAATAAATAAATAATTTAGAGCACATCATTTATTATCTACTAAGTTATAAATTAATCTAAATAAACTTATTAATTATGTTATTAATTAAAACTAGTCTAGGTTCTATTGAAAATTTCAGGAAGCACTCCCTAAAAATTTGGACTACTCCACTATTTAATATCACAATGATTATCGTTATTATTATCTCAATCCATACACACAGCCCATCCGCTGTCGGGTATCATTTCAGCTTAAATTCTCATCCTCCTTTCAAAACAACCATGTCAAGAATAAGGTTCGTATTGCACATATAAATGTATGTGATCATCCATACACAAGCCAATTTTAAAAAAAAAGTTCTAAATGTGTTAATATTGTTTATCGTTTTCTATCCGCTTTCATTTTGGCAAAAAAATTGTTTTTGATTGGATGTGTAAAATTGAGACTCCTGCACCTGAGTCCATATCATGTAATTGTTTTGGAGAAGCTTGTTCAGGAAAAAACGGCAACGCGCCAATACAATGCACAATGAAAATTTACACCACAAAATTTAGCTGATGATAATAACAACATAAAAGTAACCACACTTTTTTTATTAATACCAAAGGTATAAAGGAACCACATTTGAATGTGCAAAAACAACGTTTTACATGTTAATTGTTTAACTTCCAATTTAAGAGCCTATAAAAACTGAGCAAAGGCACTCTCCCTCTCTAACAGTTGTCACCACTTGCCACAAAATAAATCAACCATACCAGAATTAGCAGGTTTTTAAGAAAATATAAAATGGAATTTCCAGCAGTTCCTTGCTCTTATTCATTACTGTTAAAAACTGATGATTGATCGTCGCTCTGCAAAATTTCACCTAGCATTATAGGGTGACTATTTTCTCGTCCTTACCACTCTAATCTTATGGTATTATATAAAAAGAACTTATGCTTGCTGTTCAAATTAATTGTATTCCATTCTTTTTTCTGTATTTTATTTTTATGTTATAAATTCTTAAGAAAACATTAGCGGTCAAATTTTTTTTTTTTTTTTTTTTTGTTAAATCGTTTCATAATAGTAGCTAAGAATTCCATTTCTACTATCAACTTCCCTATTCAAGATTTCATAATTCATGATGAATGTATTGAAAAGGGTTGAAGAATAATTTACCCTGACTCGCCGAAAAATTCGAAACAGGACGGCAGCGCGACTGCACCTATTGCGGAGCAGCTCCTGCGGTTTGCCTGTCCAACCGGACAACAGGAAGGGGAGAGTGCAGAGAAGAGACCGAAGCTTCTTCATTCGACAACAAGGGAATCGAACGCCGCCGAAAAAATTCGGCAGAGGCAGGCTTCGACAGCGATCTTCCCGATCGCAGGTCTTGTCGCGCACTCTGCACCTTCTGCGTACGCAGAGACGAAAGAAGAGGGAGAAGGGAAGCCCGGGATCCGCTGCGACGTGACGCGATGGCGAGGAGGCACAGGCGCTGGTCTTCGGTTGTCGGAAAAAGAAGAAGGAGGAGGAGGAGGAGGTCGCGCGCTGGCGCTCTAGGGCGCAAGGAAGTGAGAAAGGGGAAAGAAAGAAAACAAAAAGAAAGAAAAAGAAAAGAAAGAAAAAATCTTGGGTTCTTAGACCATTCCGGTTCGATTCGTAAACCGGTTTGGTCTAATTCTATGATTTGGGCTCATTAGGCTTGGTTTTCGAAAAAAATTCGAATTGCGTTTACGGGTCTAGTTTAGCCAAATTTATAAAAATACTAGCTTGGGTGTAAATCTTATTTGGTCTGAATATTAAAAATTAATTTTTTAAATGAAAAATCTACGAAATTAAATTTTCGGGTCGTTTCCGTACCTCTCACTGCTTTTTTCTTCTTTTCTTTTTTTCTTTTTTTTTTTTCTTCTTTTATGATTTTTTTTTCTTTCTTTTCTTTTTTTTAACTTTAAAGTAGAGAGGTATCCATGGGGCGGACCGGTGACTGGTATACCTTGACTTCATCTAAGGCGGCCTGTCGGGTACCAATATCGATGACTTTCTCCTTTCTCGATCTGGTTTCGATGACATGTTACTACCGTCGGAGAGAGGGTTTACAAGTGGGAACTTGGCCTCTTAGACCTGAGGAGAGTGCCTCATGATGTGTCTTGTTATTAAACATACTGATCTATTCAGTCTATCAGCTGGCAGCAGACGGTATTGCAACTCTTGGGAAGGACGGCTGCCATAGATCATGAAACCACTTTTGTGCATGTTGCTCTAGCCATTTTTGTGCGGACCCAGCTCTTGGTGCCATATCCATCCACTCGATGAGTTTGATTCCTTTTGTTGATGTGGAGGAGCTGGATATGAGGTCATTGGCGAATTGCCCCAACTCAAGTGAGTTTTTATTTCCCCTTTTATTTTTGTTTTTGGCTTTAAACCCCAGTGTCTTTTCTTTTATATCCAAGCTGATTTGTGCTTCATTTCTTTCACTAAGAGTGGTAGCAACACGACAAGCGATGAGAAGGGGGACTCAGATTTTGAGGGCTAATTGAACACAGCTATCGTACGTCGAAAAAGCGGAGCATTGGCACAAGGTGCCCTCTTTATCCTGTTATCTTTGATCACACCGACTTGCAGCCAACACAAGGGCATGATGGAAACCCATCTTGTGAGCCAATATTGGATGTTCTCTCCTCCTGGTGTGCACTCATATTATAGGCATTCTTTCCTTCTTTTCTAGGAACTATTTGTTAAATTTATTCCACCGCTTTTATTAGTCCCAGTCCGTATTCTGCAGGGTGTCCATCCTTTGATTATAATGAGGGTGCATCTGTTACGAAGCAAGAGCGCCTCTAAGTTTAGCAGTCGGTGAGCCTCTCCAACGAGCATGTATCTATAAGTATAAAAATAAAGCACAAGAAGGGAAAAGTGTACAACGCATTATGCCATTGCATGCGCTGGAAATGCATAGTACTAACGTCTATGAATGTTGCAGAGAGTTAACATTGGCCGCCCTCCAGCTGCTCGGGGTCGAAGGATAGATGTCAACCGTATTCATTGGAAGAAGACCAAAGGAGTCTAGCAGGTGTGAATACTCAAATTTTTTGAGGCTCAAAAAGCCTGTTATCCAGACTTTGCCAACAGTACCGGCCAGGCCGGAGGCCATTCGAAAAGTTCACCGAAATTATGCCAAATATGGTACTCTGAACAAACGTCCCGGAAATTACCGAGCGATCGCAGGAACTGTCCCGGAATATTTTTTTGAGGTACGGAACTCCCGAAAAAGCCTCTTGGAACGGAAAACTAGGGCAAATAAGGTGGCGGCGGCCCGCCCCTCAACTGTTTCCTATTTAAATATAGCCCCGAATCGACTGTTTTACCTCACTCAGTCTGTGTTGACGGACGGCTCTCTTCTCTCCTAACGCTCCTTGCGGTTTTTACTGCTTTTCTGCATTTAGTGTAGGCTTTTATATACTCTGCTAGTTGTGTATTTGGCCACATTAATTAAAATTTAATTTAATTAATATTCTTCCAAACGAGGAGCTTAATCTGCGAATTTTCAAAGCTGAAGCATAAGAAAGCGGCCGCCGATTAACTCAAGTAATAACGAAACTCTGCCCACTTAATGTTCAGCATTTTGTGCATATTCTCTTCTACTCTAAATTCTAGCACTGCATTCACCACCCATAATCAACTTTTTTTGGCCAGCAAACTGCCTAAGTAAATTTAACTTAGGCTAAAATGCTCCGGCTAACCAATAAATCGTTGGTTATTAGTTGCTTAACTGTCAGGTCTACCATTAACACCGAACATATTGCTAAGTGCCTAAGTTAATAAATAACTACCCGGTCCTGAATTGCCTTTATTTCGCTAACAGTTCGGGCTAAAAGTCAGTCCAATTAATCAATAATTGTGGCTAAAGCCTTAATCACTACGTTTTGGCAACAAATTGGCCTACAGTTTTAATCAATCTACGTTTTGGCCAACAAAAATTGCCTACGGTTTAATCAATTCGCTTTTGGCAAAAATTGCCTGCTAATTTCAAATAAAAACCCTTTTGGCACAAATTGCCCTTTAAACTCATTTTGCGCGACCAGATCGCCTACCAATCTTTGCCCAACAAAATTGCCTTAATAAAATGTCAACCTTTTGGCACGAATGAATTGAAATCATTTTGTCGACAAAATCGCCCAACAAAACCGTTTTTGGCACAAATAGGCCCAAAACATCAATTCTTTTGCAAATGAATTTTTGCCCAATCAAGAGCACCTTTTGGTACAAATGCCTAAAAACAACAAATCAATTCCCAATTCTTTGGCACAAATGCCCTAAAAAAATGCTACGAACATGCACACACTCATGCATGAAGCATACCCCTTCAAAAATGCCTTTGAATAGGCCTTATTCGAAACTACGTCGGCTATTGATCTCTATTTCAAACGAGAGTACGTAGGCACGTTCGGGGATTTTAACCCCGCAGCAAGCAAGTCAACAATCAACCAAAACCACTTTATTGGTCCAATTTGCATCAATTTAACTTGCAAAGCATTTTACATCAGGTTAGTTAATCAGGGCATGAATAGTCTCTGATCCACCTTCGGCGTTCGTAGATTGTGCCTTAAAACTTTGGGATAATTTGACCTAAGACTTAGGTTAATTAAAATTGGAGTCATTAGGTTTTCTTTCTTAGTTTTCCCTTATAAAATAAACTATGGGTGGCGGGACTTCATTAAACCACACACGTGAGCATTTACTCGTTCAAGCATAATTTTGCCTTCGGGAGGGTTCACAAGCAGCGATGACTTGAGAGGAGACAACTTCGAACATGTCTTTGAGTCAGCTACCCCTAGTTCACCTTTCTGTTTCCTTCTTTCTTTCTTTGCTTGGATCTGGATCCAGGTTTGGGGGAATGAACTCTTGTAAAAGAATGAATTATTTTATTTATATTAAAGGAAATTTCTATTTCTTTACATGTTTATGTGAGTGGTGATGGTTGTATTTTCCACTGTTTAGTAGAGTTATTTGCCATCTATTTGTGAGTTTGGGAAGGTTGAAAAAGCAGCTAAAAAAATAGCGAATTTTCCAGTATTGTCTGCCATCTGAGTGGCGTCTGTCACTATGTGTGGCTATATGCACCACGTAGTGGCGCTTGCCATTTAGTGCTGTAGTGGCCCAGCCAACTGCAAATCTGTCCTTTTATATTCTTGCAGAAAAGTCAATAACACCCATAAACGCATTCAAATTTGCATTTCTCTCTTTCAAGACGAAGCTTTCACTCCCAAAACTTTCCCAAACTCTTCCTTTTTCTGTCCTCATTTCTTCCGTGGGATTCGGTCCTATAGGAAACCTGCATTCAAAGATTCATTCTGCAGTTGCGCGGAGATTGGGATTTGCTTTCACCTTTCAAAACTTAACGGGCTAAGCTACTACCAAAAACATTCTTGTCAACCGGATTGCTGTACTGGTGACAATAACCATTTCGACCCTTTCGACAACTTAATTTCAAAAACATAAACAACTCGAGAATTTGTCCATTGTTCGGAAGAGTTAGCATTCATATTTTAGGAGGAATAACACCATCGAAACCCCCATTCTGATGCTCTCAATTATAGGGCCACCGAGTCTATATCCGGCGTCCACCGTCATTTGGACTGGTGACTTGAAGGACTGGATGTTGTAATCTTTCAAGGATCTTCACTTCTGTGGGGAAGTCAGATTGGTTCTAGTTGGATATTTAAAGCCGGAGTCACAGGTTTTTCTTTCCTTTAACATTTTCCTCTATGTGCCCCCCTGTATAAATTTAACCATTGGCAAGTTGGCTTTATTTATCCCCAGCCGTGGTTTGTAGCTTAGACAGTATGGTTTGTCATCATGTTTGTCCTTAAAATTACAAACTCGGTTTGAGGGTGGGCCTATTACACAATTGATTTTCTGTCTTGAATTTTATTTTCCATTTGGTGTAGTTGCACGAACCTATACCCATTTCTGATGTGGCCAATAACTCATTTTTCAGACTTGTAACAGCTCGTGGGCTGCAGGCTCTATTCTGGCTATCTCTTTC